>CM061531.1:165097656-165188542 GCA_030545055.2 Neoaliturus tenellus
TACAACACAAGATGGATGCTAGAGCTTTGGAAGTGGCTCTATTGGAGGACAAGTTGGCAGCAGTGGAAAAGATCTTCATGGAATTGTCAGCAGGTAGTCGTGTCAGCAAACACTTATCCAAGATATTCTACAAAAAAAGTCGGCCACAGCTGTTTGGCAATGTGGAGTCTGAGGATGAAGGTTTGTAGAGCTACCACGAGAATAAGTAATTTCCTGCTCATAAAAATATTTCAATAACTGTTTATCAGTTAACAATTTTGTGATTCATGGCTTAAAAAGACTTTTTTAAACCATCCATGGGAGATTTCAAACTGAGTTTGAAAATAAGATAGTACATTCACAAAACATTCAGTACAAAGCAAAAATTTCCTATTTAATAAATTATGGCAGATATTTTCCATCACTGATTAGTAAAAAAATTCACAATGTTTCAGGATTGTAAATCTGATCTCTTCTTCAGGTGGAAGAAGTAGGCCTACCTAGAACATAACAAAGTTAATAAAACACACCACATGAACCTGGACAAGTCTGTACCATAGGAAAAAAAGCAATCAACAAAAAGTAAAACCCAGATAAATGTACAAAGCTTAAACAGAGAACTGAGAAAGCAGTCAAAACAAAGCATCAATGAATGAAAATTAAAAAGGCACACTACAAAAAACCAGAGAGAGCACACAGGAGCCTGCAGAGCCCAGCATGAAATTGTGTTGCCTCAAAAAACAAGATGGCAGCACATCCAGGCTGTCCCGGAAACCTATTTTTGAGGCGACGCCATTTCGTGCCAGGCTCTGCTGGCATGCGGTTGGCTCCTGTGTACTCTCTCTGGTTTGGTGCAATGTTTTTTTCATTTTCATTTATTGGTGCTTTTTTTACTGTTTTCACAGTTCCTCTGTTTAAGAGAGGGTGAAAGGACTCCTCTCAGAACGTTATGTAGTGCTTCACCTCCTCCCACTTTGCATCTTTATTTTAAGTCCAGCTTAAAATTGTATTTGACAGTGTTGAGCTAAAGCACAATGAACACCCACAGTACCTGGGGGTCACTTTAGATCGGTCCCTGACACTCAAAAGCCACCTACAAAAGACAGCAGCCAAGGTGAGAATCAGGACTAACATTGTCCATCATCTTGCAGGCTCCACATGGGGAGCTAACGCACAAGTTCTTCTAACCACTGCTCTGTCCCTAGTTTACTAAACTGCTGAGTACTGTGCTCCTGTGTGGTTGAACAATGTTCTTGTCAGAGATATTGACGTCCAGCTAAACAGGGCTATGAGAGCCATTAGTGGTACACTCATGGTAACTCCCATCCCCTGGCTCCCAGTTCTGCGTAATATCGCTCCACCTGAAACCAGACAAAGGGATGCACTCATTAGGGAATATACTAAGATCTTATCTGCTCCACATCTGCCCATCCATGATTACCTACCCCAGATGACGGGCCGATTGAGGTCCCGAAAACCACCATTTCAGACAGCATCCCAGTTGATGGACTCAAACTTTTCCATCCATACCAACTGGACTTCCTCCCGAGAATCTTTCCAAGGTCGGAATTGCTTTCTGATTGCTGACCCGACCTTAGCAGTAGGTGGTATAAATCTTCCTCGGAATCAGTGGACTTTACTCAATCGATTCCGCAACTGGAGTGGGAAGATGTAATTATTGGAAATACGAATGGGGAATGGCAGAAGATCAGTCATGCAGCTGTGGTGCGGAGTTCCAGACTATGACTCACATTGTCACTGAGTGCCCTTTGAGTGCTTTCTCGGAAGGGCTGATGGGCCTGCATTGTGCAAGTGAAGCTGGGCTGCAATGGCTTAGTGGCCTGGATTTAGCTTTATAGAGAGATCATAAATGTTTATTTTAGTTTAATTTTAAATGTACTGACGCAGGTACTTTGCACTGCAGAACATCTTTTATTATGACACAAGAAATAATCAAATCATTACAAGAAGTCATCACAATCTAAATTTTTATAGTAAATCACCAACGTACATGGGCCTACAGTTTCTACCAAAATTACCTAATGATATCATATTCGAAGATAACCACAATTCATTTTACAAGAAATTAAAATTATTCCTCATCTCTAAGTCCCTATACTCAATAGAAGAATACTTTCAAAAAGAAGACTAGCTAGAAAATTACAAATAATATGAAATATTTAAGAAGTTAAAATTTATGATTGCTTTTAGCTATAAACTTTACTTTTAGACATATTTACTTGTAAATTTTGTAACATCTTAAAAAACATACTAATGTATGTAGATGTTGTATATTAAATAAATAAATATTATTATTTTAAGTTGGTTGCATGGTAGATGGCTATGATAGACATACGATATATATATATTTTAAGTCCGAAAACGTGGGAGAAGTTAAAAAAAAGACTTGGTCTATTTGATTTGCTTTATTTTTTTTATCCATATTAAGCAATAATAGTTAAAAGTTGATCCATCAAACTTTGATCCATTATAGTTTAATATGGATTCAAAATATAAAAAGTGAATTAAATAGTCCAATTCTCTATCTTTTATTTATTACCTCTCTTACTTTGATCGTACTTAAAATAAAGGCATAAAATGGTAGGTAGTAGGTGAAGCATTGCACAATGAATTTTTGACCTGTGTGAGACCTCTGAATGGTCGTGTAACAATGCAACCGTATCCAGGTAGTTCCCACAAAGGCCACTTGACTGTGCAGACAAAATAATCGCTCTATCTGTTTTATCCCCCCCCCCCCCCTTCTTAAGCTTTGTGCATTTATATGTGGTTTTTTTTTACTTTTTTTAGGTAGGCTAAGGACTTATCTGACTAGTTTTGTCTGGTGTGTTTGACTTACTTTGTTATGTTTTAGGTACTTCTTCCACCTGATGACGGGATCAGATTTCAGATGTTGAGATCTTTGAATTTGTTTTACTAATTAGTGATGGAAATGTCCGCAATAATTTACTATATAATAACACATAAACTCACCATCATCAACAATAAAATTTAAACAAAGATGAAGATGAGAAATTAGGAAATCAATAAGAATAAGGTGGCTGATTTAAGCTTAAGGATAGAAATGCATTCGTTTTATTATTTTTAGAACAAGGCACCCACTGTGTAGTACAATTCAAAACAAATTACTCTTACTGAGTTCAAGAATTGAATAACTGACACACTTAAAATTTTCCAGGCATCACACTCTTGATTTCTTAAGCCGCGTCAGAACACTTTTGTTGAACAGTGTTTTTTTTCTCGTAAATCATATATTGTTTGTTAGACATGTTCATTGATTTATTTTGTTTGCTAAACAAGTTCGCCACGAATGTTTGGCCAGTGGGGATGCGGCATTAAGAGCAAAACAGAAAAAGCGTAAAGATGAATCCATATATAGGCAAGAATTTGATTTTAGAATAAGGTAGGATATTCTGCAGTTCTCACTAGCCAATTTAATTGCTGTTATTACTCACGTTGAATTATAAATAGAAAAAGCAAGATTGTTGCATACTCCATGTGAACTTAAACAGATAGAAAATCAATGTGTTAATGCACATGAGCTGTGGGGAGTTACATATACACTTTGGCATTATAAATATTCCAATTTCATCAAATACATTAATATAAGACTTGGCCAATCCAAACTCAATGCTGTGTTCAAGTTTTCTGACGATTTGTTTGCCGCTTGATGTCTTGCCCTCACTGGATAGGGTTAAAATGCATTATTTTTACTTGGAGATACTTTTGATGTTTTAAACTAACTTACATGAAAACAATTTGTTTTCTATTTTAAACCTGCTAACTTAACACGTTGAGTGCGGTTTATCATTAATATTGCTTACGCCAGTGGCTGAAATATAATAATTAATTATTCACCAAGTAAACTATATGAATGCATCCAAAATGTTATCATAAGATCGCCAGGCCTCCATTTTGGTCATTATTTGTGACGTCACTTCCGGTACATCAATTAATTGATGTAGTCCGCCGGTGGCGCCGGTCGGGTGAGTCACCGCAAGGCATTTTTGAGTGGGTAAAATAAAATAACTGTTTATACACCGAGTAAATGAGAGGAATGCATAAAAATATTATCTGAGGATTGCCAGGACTCCAATTTTCTCATTATTGATGACATCACTTCCGGTACATCTATTGATGTAGTCCGCCGGTGGCGCCGGTCGCGTAAATTACCGCAAGGATAAAGTAGTCCGTTTACTGCCACAATTGTTTCTAACGATCCACAAACTTGTTTTTTGACACAAATACTAAAAATAATAGAGTAGAAAAATAAATGAGAAATAAAAACAACTATACACACCAGACAAAAGTTTGAAGTTACCAGGGTACCATCCTGAACAGACACCCTAGAACGGAAAACTACATGCGTCAAAATAGACCTGTGTACTGGCACAACAGGCGGCAAAGGGATAAAACGATTCCGGACAATGGCTGAGCTCATACTGAACTAATAAAGTGGGAGTGGCGCGACTACATCAATAGCTGTAGGCCGCTAGGAGGGCTCGCGCCGCACTACATCAATAGCTGTAGTCCGCAATCAACGTGTTAAACAAATATTGCTTACAGTTACGCTCCTTTCACACATCACATTTTTAGCCATGCGGGAAAAAACCGCACGATTTAAAAACCGTCCAACACACCATACAAGTAACTGGCAGCCGGTTAAAAACCGTCGCCGTACCTGTGTGAAAGATCTCATAAGATTCTATTGCAATGTCCGCCGTGCGATTTGTAATCGTACGGGCAAAACCATGATGTGTGAAAGGGGCGTAATTGAAAATACACTAAACCTTCCCATAGACTCTTTTGCAGTAGATAACTTAAAATCAAGAATATTGTTACATCACACTCTCAACAAAATCTATGAGACGATTGAAATACCTGCCCTCCTTTACAGAACTACCTACAATGGCTGAAGCCTAGAAAAAATTTACAATTCTGGGAAAATGTGAGAAAATAAAAAAAAAAAAAAACTGGGATCCAACTTAGGAATGTATCATATTGAAAATTTAGGACAATGGGAAAATTCATTTGCAGAAATTTCCATTTTTAGGTATTCTACTCAATATTTCTATTAACATTTAAATGGTCTCACCTGTATTGATTATCTCTTGCAAAGAATTCATCAATAGACATTTTTTTTCCTTCAAAAATTTAAGATTGTGATGTCTGGCAATTTTGGATGTGTTGTTTGTTCTATGTTTAAAGATAATAAAACTATTGATTCATATACAAAAAATAAAGAATAAAACTATTCCTGAGCTGAATATTTCTGTTTATACAACACAAAGTAATTTGAGACCTGATCACCAGAGAGCGAAGGCGAGACATCCAGCGATGAATCGTCGGAAGATTCGGACACGGCGGTGAGTGTGGGTCGGCCCAGCCCGCGCAGGAAAGACGGAAAATGTCCAGCCGATTGCGATGCCGACCTACACAAGCAGACTCTCCAGCTGCGAACCAAGAGGTGAGGGTTAAGGAGAGGATATAGTGTCGATGGAACAAACAAAATAAGAAAATCTCATTTCTGTAGTTCATTACTTTTAGAATTTTTAAAGAAAACTCAATTAAAATAACAAATTTACTGAATAGTCAAAGTGGATTTAGGTCTTGCAAGACAATAGACAATAGACAATAGACAAATTCTTTATTAACATAACATAGAGAAATGCAATGGCGTCAATTTTACATAGTTTTTTTTCTTCATTAGGCCAGTCCAGGTTCTTCATTCTTCCTCCAGCCAAGGAATTCATCGATGGAGTAAAATGGTCGGTCGATGAGCCAGTTGGTCAGGGCTGTCTTCAATTTCTTCATGTTCAGCATCTTTAGATCTTCTGGTAGGAGGTTGAAGAGTTTTCTCCCCATGTATGATGGTTTCCTCTCGTATAATGCAGTGTGATGTAGAGGGAGGTGAAAGTTTGATGCATGACGGGTGTTGTATGTGTGTATATCATGGCCTCGTTGCAGCTGTTCGATTGTGGCATATAGTATGACTTCTTTTATGTATAGGCCAATGACTGTTAACACATTTGCAGTTCTGAAGGCATTTCTGCAGCTCTCCCTTGGGCCAAGGCCGACCATAATTCTGATTGCTCTTTTCTGAAGAAGCAGAATTTTATTAAGGTTCCCTGCTGTTGTGCCTCCCCAAACTGCAAGGCCGTATCGCAGGTGGGACTCGAACAATGCATGGTAGGCAGTTTTTGTTGTAGCTTCGTCACTCACAAAGTTTACTCTTTTCAAAACATATAAGCAGGAGTTCAGTTTTTTGGAGAGTGTATCAATGTGATTGTTCCAGGATAGGGCATTGTCGATAGTCATTCCTAGAAATTTTGTCTGGCTTTCCATTGACACTTCTGGCAGCTCTGGGACTTCTTCCTGTCTTCTCCCAAAAGCTAGTTGTTTGGTTTTTTCAGCGTTTACAACTAAGTCATTTTCATGACAGTATTGATACGCCTTATTCAGTGCAATGTAAGAGTTGATGGCCAAGTTGTTTGGTGATGACTCGGCGATTAAAAGTGTCGTATCATCAGCATACATTAGGGGAGTACAGTGCATTCCTAGATATTGTGGCATGTCATTTGTCAGGAGAATGAATAGGACTGGTCCCAATACCGATCCCTGAGGCACACCCCTATTTATGAGTAAAGGGTTGGATCTTACTTCTTGGCGTATGTTTTTTTGTGTGTCTTGAATCTCAACAACCTGGCTTCTTCCTTCTAAATAACTCCTGAACCACGCGTGGGCTTGTCCTTTCACACCAAGTTGTTCAAGTTTGTTGAGGATCAGTTCGTGTCCCAAACAATCAAAAGCTTTGCTGAAGTCCAGCATAATACCAGTAACCAGATGTTTTTCTTCCAAGCTATCGATGATGAATTCCGCAAGTTTGATTATGGCAGATGTTGTGGATCTTTCCTTGATGAAGCCGTGTAGGCTTTCTGTTAACAGGTTGTTATATTCGCAGTGGTCCATTAATCTTTTTAAAACTACTTTCTCGATTACTTTGGAAAAGGTTGAGATTAATGATATTGGTCTGTAGTTTTTTACTTCAGTCTGATTTCCACTTTTTAGCTTGGGGTATACTTTACTTTGTTTAAGTGCGGCTGGAAAGTGGCCTTGAGTAAGGGATAAGTTTGTTATTTTGACTAGAGATGGGATTAAAGCTTTTTTGCAGTGTTTCAGTATCTTTGCTGAAATTTCATCTAATCCTGACGAGGTTTTGGGTTTGAGATTGTCGATGATCTCTTCGATTTCTCGTTCATTAGTGAAAGGTAGCTGTGTTAAATCGTTATCTGAGGTTTGTTGAGGTACAGGTTGTTTTGTGACTTTTGGCTGGTTTTTGAGGGTAATTTCTGCAATACTGGTAAAAAACTGGTTGAAGTGATTAGCAATTGTGTGGGGGTTGGTGACGATCTCACGTCCTATGGCAATTTGCGGTTGTGTTGTTTTTTGTTGATTATTTTTCCTCTCATTGTTTATGACTTGCCATAAGGCCTTGGATTTATTTTCAGCATTTGCTATGTGATCTGCTGATGCTTGGCGTTTTATTGATTTTAGCCTCATGTCATAATCTTTCTTTGCCTTGCTCATATCATTTTTATCTGCTGGCGCTCCAGTGAGTTCATATTTTCGGAGACATTGTAGATAGATTTGTTTCAGTCGATTTGTTTCTCCCTCAGCATAGACCATAGCCTTCCTCCTCCTAGGGCGGACATTTTTCCTAGGGCAAGTTGAGTTCAGATTGATGACAACTGTTGATAGAAAATTATTGTAGGCTGTTTCTGCTAAGTCTGTGTTGTGTACATTTTGCCAGTCTTCATTTTCCAACTGAGCCTTTAGTAGGTTAAGGTTTCTTTGGTTTAATATTCTGCGCATTGAACTTTGTTGTTTTGGTGGATCTGTTGTGTACTTTATTTCACAGACTTGAGCTGTGTGGTCAGAAACTCCGGCATGGATCACATTAGTAGTTATTTCATCCGTGTCCATATTTGTACAGATGAAATCTATTGATGTCTTAGATGTAGGGGTGACTCGTGTTGGAGGAAGTGGTAGTCTAGTGATGTTGTGGCTGCTTAAGGTGTCATTTAGCATATCATTCTCCCTGTTATTTTTCAGACTGTCAACATTTATGTCTCCCATAACCAAAATCGGGTGATTCTCAGCCCTCGTTTCTTCAATTGTTGCTGAGAGTAACGTCAAAGCTTCTTCCAGTTGTCCTGCTGGGGTTCTGTAGACGCCTAAAATGTATAGCTGTCTTTTACCTAATGATACTTTGATCATGCCCATCTCACATGTTAGCTCTTTGTTGTATTCTATGATTAAGGGTTGAGCAGCTGTTGCTAGTTCATCTTTGACAAAAATAGCGACACCTCCCTTTCTATGATCTTCGCGGCTGAAATGTGTTTTTAGGCAGTAGTTAGGCAGTATGGTGTTTTCCATTTGATCTTTTTTAAGCCCGTGCTCGCTAATTATGACTATGTCTGGGTTTGTTTCTTCTATAAGGTGATTTAGCCGGTTTACTTTTTAACTTATTCCCTCTACATTTTGATGTAAGAAGGAAAGTTTATTTGGCAGTTTTTTTATCCTTTGAGGTTTTGTTTTTCCCTGTTTTTGTTTGGTTAGGATTTTAGTTTTTCCACTTTGGCATTGTCTAAAAAAGTACCCGGAGTTCTTGGTCGGTGTACATCAAGCTTCACTAGAGACTGATGACTCACATTGTCGTCAGGTGAACAGGGCGAGTTCAGAGCTTGGAGTGAAGCCTGGATATCAACAGGCACTATTGAGTCGTCTCTAAGTGTAGGGTAGCCATTCATATACCCTTTGTAAAAATCTATGTGTTTTAGGAAGAAGTCATTGTAACTTTCGTCACTGGCTTTCCGTTTTGCATTTATGGGAGGTCCGCTGTTGAGTATCATTTTCCCTATGTATTTTGTGTTCCTTGTAGTTGGAGGAAGGGTAACTGTTGTCTTTGTTTTTCCTTGAGCTTTGGCGACTTGTAAGGAGACACTGTATAAGGTTTTTTGGTGAGGTTTGGTAGAAGTAGAGTCTACACTGATTTCTGTCCAGACATTTTTCAGTTTTTTATCGCAGGTTTGGCTGCTTCCTGCCGTCACTAATTTTCTTCGATCCGTCTTTTCATTTGTCAGAGGAGTTCTCAGTTTTTTTGTACAGGTTTGTCTGTTTCCTGCCGTTGCTGTTTTTCTTTGATTTGTCTTATTATTAGTCGAGGGTGTTTGCAGTTTTTTTGTACAGGTTTGTCTGTTTCCTGCCGTTTCTGGTTTTCTTTGATTCGTCTTGTTATGTGTCAGAGGGGTTTCCAGTTTTTCAATCCAGGTTTGTTTGCTTCCTGTAGTCAGCATTTCCTTTGAGATGGTTGAAGTATTGGTCATAGCTGATTCCAGTTTTTTAGTGCAGGTTTGTCTGTTTCCTGCAGTCAGGACTTCATCTGAGTTGGTCAAATCTTCAGTTATATAGCAGTCATTTTGGTCAATTAGATGTTTATTGTTGATTATGATGCGAAACTGTGTTGTTAGTGATTTGATTGCTGCTTCCATTTGTTCCTGAGTAGTTTTCAGCTGTGCAATTTCACTTAAGAGTGATAGCGAGTTTAAGATTGGTGGGTGTTGCTGATTAACAGTGGGCTCTATGGTTTGTGTTGAGGCTTCAACAGAGCTGTTGTAAGGTCCGTTTTTTTGTTCTTGGTTTCTTACTTTACTTTTTAAAAGCTTTACCTCTTTTTCTAGAGCTTTGATCTCGTCAATGTGTTCATTAATCACTTGGCAGAGTTTTTTATCATTTTCCTCAAAGATGTTCAGTGATTCTATTTTACATTGTTTTTCCCTATCTAACTGGCCTTGAGTTTCTTCTAGTTGCTGAAGCAAGTTCTCAAGTTTAGTAATATGTTTTTCTTCATTATTCTCTAGTTCCTCTATTTTGATTTCATAACTATCTAATTTAGCATTTAGTCTTATATTCTGTTCCTTTAAAAATTTATTTTCTTCTAGTAGCGCTGAACCTATTTTAGCAGCTACCTCTAGTTTGTCGTTTTCATTTCCTGTGTCTGCAAAAAGATTATTTTCAATCGAACTGTTTTCGAGTTCTTTAATTGATACATTTAGTGGTTCTGCAAAGCTGTTTGATTTTGTATCTATGCTGTGGTTATGCTGAGAGCTAGTTATACTGTTTGTGTAAAATGTTTCAGCTTTTTGAAGGGCGTCATTGATTTTTTTATTCCTGAAGTTATCTGTTTTTAGCTTCCCGTGAGTCTGGATATTTCCAGCATAGAAGCACAAGTCACCCTCTTTTAGGATGGCTGTTTTCTCATCTCCAAAAAAAGTGACATTGTACTTCATAGATTTGCCACTTTCATGGGAAATTAGTTCTTGAATTACTGCTGGCCAATATGGATAACCTTTAATTTTAGCAAAAACCAGATCTCCTTTGTTAAACATAGTAGGGTCGGGGGTAGTCAAGATTGGGTTATATACAATGCTAATGTATATAAGATTTAGGTATATTAAAACACCTATTGGAATGGTCACTTATTCTCCCACACCACTATGTTTTGACGGTGTAAGGTTGAATGTGAGCTGTTAGGCTAGGTCAGGAATTGCTGCTGATGACTAGCCAAGGTGTCATATTGCTTACTGAGTTGGAGATTGTAAGTAGGTCACCATATGTTAGTGAAATAATGCCGTTTGATTTCTTAGTATTTGAGCTTTCTTGTTTGTTTTTTTTTCAAGTATTTAAATGATAGCTTTAAAATTGAAGTGGTAGAATATTTGTTGGTTTTGGGAATTTTATATAAATTTTCTATTGAGATTTTTAAAGCTGATGACACTAAGCTACATGTGGAATTTTATGCTGTGGGAAGTCTGATTTTGTGTTTTATAATGGTTGTTTAATAAAGTTTTCCTTTGTTATTATCTTCTATTTTAACTCACGCTTGATTGTCCTTTCCGAGTAAGTATGTTTGAGTTTCTTCTTTCACTTCACTAATTGAGGAATCAGTTGAGTTGGCATGTTAAGTAGCACTGCTCACTTCACAAGTGTGAAATTAGAATCTAAACTTGGTCAAAAAGTAGTGTTTTTTGGTTTTGTGGAAACTTTAGGTCTCTTGAGTTCTTCTATGAGTGTTTCAATAGTATTTTGTTGGTTTTTACCACTGAAAGACTTATAAAAAGAAGCACTAATGTTACTAGGTATGTTGGCTGTCGGCCATCTTGGATTGGAACTCGAAGAATCAATACAATTTTAAGGAGTTCTTTTGTGCTCTGTTTGTTCTCAACTCAAGAGAATTCTAAAAAGGCTTTTAAAACTCTAGTTCAAAAGAAGTGTTCTTAAGAACCATTACTGATATTTATACCATTTTTAGTGAATTATTTCCCTATAGAAAATACATTTTTATAACCTAGGCCGGCTTACAAGTGAAGACTATACATATTATTTGGAATATGAAAAGAGTTTTTGTAACGTTTTCCCGGTTTGGCTCAGAGAAGGGAGGGGTTTGACAAAACTTGTTCTGAATTCTTTACTTGTGTTGGTCGGGGCGGAAGGGCCCCACCTCGGTAAATGGAGAGTAGAGGAGCTGTAGCGAGGGACTAACTCCACCTTTCAAGATGATGGCCAGGCAGCTGATTACCGGGTAGGGAATCTATTTTTAGCCTCGACCATTCAAGTAAGATATCAACGAAAGTTCAATTTAATAGACACCTTAATTATGTACAATCATCCCTTGGCCTCTAACTTATATAGTTAAAATCAAAGCAATAAATCAAAAGCCACTCTAATTCCAAAAAAATTAAACATTTAAAGTTGAATCCAAATTTAAGAAAATTAATTCTCAAAGTTTCTCTTATAGGTAGGCAAAAGGTTAATGAAAATCACAATTGATTACAAGTTGCTATATTAAACCCATTATGACACTGCTTGGCTCATGACACCAAGTTCAAACAACATTTTAAAACTTCAAAGTTGACCTTAATACTTTTTTTTCCTTAATTCTTAACTCTAATACCATTACAATAATTACAGCAAGAAATTTAAATCGGAGGCCTCCAGCTAAGATTCAGCAAAATCACAGAAAATACCTTAACCTAAAAGACACACACAGGAAATATCAATATATACAACATACATAAATTCAATTTTCTAAATTTAAATTTGTTCTAAAAATTGTCCGAAGAGTCCAAAGACAAGGCGGTGGCAACTCCAATCCCACGCAATGTCCTCTATAGGCTCCTATTAAGGATCCATAACACAGTTTCTTTATGAAGATGTGCCATACAATAAAAGGATGTGAAGGAAGATGTGAATACAATAAAAGGAATGATCTTACGTTTGGTACGATAGTTCAGGCTGGGTCGACCCAAAGGTAACTCAAGTTCGATCGGGCACGACTCCTTGAGTGCCAAAGATCCACAGTGAATAGATATAGTCGCAGTGTAGTCCAGGTCTGCAGCGCAGGACTCCACCCATAAGCCACCAATCCTGGGTTCCAGAGGGCAGGGGTGATAAACCCTAGAATGTTCCACCAGGATGTAATATAATCCTAAATTAAGAACTCTTTAAGCCTAACATTTATAACAAAGAAAAAAGTCAGTAATAAAATTAACTATTTGTATAATTGATTTTTATGTAAAGACATTTTATATTTTAATAACATCAGGAATGATAAAAAAATGGTGTAAACTAAGTTACTCAACCAAACACCTTAATTGATTCACAATCATTCATCGAAATTTTAATTTTTTATCGTTTAGCTCAATTGACATGTTAAATGACCTAGGTTTCCTTTATGTCAACTACTTAGTTCTTAGAAAATTATTGTTTAAATTTATTGCATTATCACTTTCAATAAATAATATTTCAACACTGTTAAACCGTACAAAATTATCATTAAACACACTAAGGTGTGGACATTTACAAATACACAAGTTTAAAAATAATATAATATAACTCCTCAATACCTCAAACATGATAATACTTCATTGGAATGTCATTCTCATAAATTATTACTACTTTTATTTTTTTTTTTTCTTTGCTAAGGAACATTTTATGATTAGAAAACCAACAATGTGTGGACCATTATATTTTAAATTGATTTCTCTTTTAATCTCAGGAATCTTGTCTAGATAATAACAAATGCTAATATAAATCAGGCCTATTTCTAATAAAAAGATAACATTAAATATTAAATTCTTTCAATTTTCTTCATGGAATACAAAAAATTTAAATAAAATATTACACATGCCTTTTGACAACAAAAATGTTACACCAATTATTTATGAATTATTCTGTAAAGTTTATAAATATGTCTCAAGTAATTAATAAAATTATTATATTATAAACCTTACATTTCCCACTTTAGGAAATTTTTTTAATGTCAAGTAATAAATTCATTTATTGCATTTCCACTATTTTAAATTAAATATTTGATGTAAAAAATCTAACACTTAAAGACATTTTTCTAGAAAACATGTGGTTTCTAATTTCCAGAAAAATCATGGACACTCTAAAACAGGATAGTCTGGCATCAACCTGTTACAATTAGTTTACTACTTAAATCTCAGCAGCTATTTTAAATCAATTTCTACAAGCAGAAGATTTAATAAAGGTCATTTATTATTTCAGAATACTATAAAAGTATAATAAAAAAACAGTTAACATATGTCATATGTCATGGATTAATTAATTTTGTCTCAATATATTTTTCATGTTTTCAGTAAATCCAATTTTTATATATTACATTAAAATCATTTTCAAAACTAATTGAATGGTAGAGGCTCAATATTATTATTATTATTTTGTTCTTAAGTAATAAATTCTTTAATAAATTGATCTTACGGTACCTTTGCAAAAATCCAATACTGGAAAGGGTGAAACAACTCACAACTGAAGCACCATACCGAATGAATAAAAGTTAAAGTAACTGTCTACCCGTTATCAGCTGTCAGGCTTGTGCAGGTTCTGGTGACTCATGCAGCCTGGACTTGGCCCAGTTGTTGTTCCAATTGGGATTATTGTAGTTCCTTCAGGCAGTGGGAAGACAAAATGCAAACACTGATAGCAATGTGGGTAGCAAGCAGTTTGTAGGCTAGCACTACAAATTAATGTTTTTTAATTCAGAGGGGGGCAACCTCTGTACTTGCAAGTGGCACAAAACAACAGAGCGTTACAAGTTCCTTTAGATACTTTCATGTGAATTTCTTTTGACGAGTGTAAACTTTGCTTGAGATCGAGCAATTTAGTTTGGTTATTAATAAAAAATTAAACTTCATCATACATATAATTTTACCGTTTAACGTTATATAAAAAATAATCATATGGATTATATCAACAGGTGTTAACGTTTCGTTTACTACAACAACTCTAGGTAAACAATATATTTGTGTACACTTTATCATCTTTACCAAGAGACCTTAGTCTCTTCCTAGAGTGAGATGGTTCCCTTCGCCCATCTCACAACTAAACCACTTTTAATTGCGTTAACGTTTCGTTTACTACAACAACTCTAGGTAAACAATATATTTGTGTACACTTTATCATCTTTACCAAGAGACCTTAGTCTCTTCCTAGAGTGAGATGGTTCCCTTCGCCCATCTCACAACTAAACCACTTTTAATTGCGTTCAGTACATAGATTAAAAAGTGTACACCTTGCTTGAAATCGAGTAATTTGGTTTGGTTATTAATAAAAAATTAAACTTCATCATAGATATAATTTTAACGTTTAACGTTATAGTTAAACTAAAAAATAATCACATAGGCAGGGTGAAAAATCAGTGAATTTTAGGTGACTTTTGGGGCTGAAAAATGTTAAAAATCAGTGACTTTTGCTTGGTCTACTTAGAAAATTATCGGGGGAAATTGCTAAAGATGCAAAACTTTTGCTCACAATCACATTATTTTCTCAATTTATACAAAAAATCTATGACTTTTTTGCATTTTAAGGAAAAATGTGACTTTTCGGTGACTAAAGTGACCACCAACTAAAATCCATGACTTTTGGTGACTTTTGGTGATTTCAGTGACTAGTAACACCCTGATAGATTATCAATAGGTGTTACGTTTCGTTTACTACAACTCTAGGTAAACAATATGTTCGTGTACACTTTATCATCTATACCAAGAGACTTTGGTCCCTTCCTAGAGTGAGATGGTTCCCTTCACCCATCTCACAACTAAACCACTTTTAATTACGTTCAGTACATAGATTAAAAACGATGAAAAACTTTGTAGACATTGTCACTTCTTGCAGGTTTTCTCATCAATTATAGCTTCACCAAATTTAATATAGCAACGTAAAGGCACAATTAATTGATCGTCTTCACTCATTGATATACTGTTGTTTTAATGCCAAGTCAAGACACATGTTTTTGTGTAAACAAAGTAATCGTTTTTCGAATTCCCATGTTATTTCAAAGTTGAACGTTTTACATTATTTCCGATTCCGTTTGATCTTTATGGACATGCCCCTACTTTCCCTAGCCTTTGAAATCAAGACTGTTAATTTGAGACCACTTCTATCATTTGTAAAACACTTAAGTATTGCTCCAATTTTTTTGTTTACATACTTAATGCAGTTTATTAACCAGTGCATCCCCCACTGTTTAACATAACCTCTTTGATATGATTAAAATCAACGAGGTTAACTATATATAGAGTGCTCACCAGAAAGGGAAAAGTGTCATACCCTGTTGATTTGCACCATTTTACCCACGATTCCCGCCATTTCTTTGGTAATTAGTCCTTTGTTTACTCTTTTCTATTTGTAATCTGCCATATTACCCACACCTATCTGACGTTTCTATGGCAAAAAATCTCAATAGCCTGTTCACAGGCCATCAAAATAAAAGTGGGTTTTAAAACAAACAACAAATTAATAAATAATAAGATGTTTTTAAAGGATTTTGTTATTTTTGAAGCTGGTTGCAACCAATCAGAGTAGCTAAAACTGGTAACCAAGGAAACGCATGTAAAGTGTGGGATGGTTACCAAGGAAATGGCGGGAATGGTGGGTAAAATGGTGCTAATCAACAGGGGACAAAAAATTAACATGTGTTGAGCACTCTATATCTATTTAACCTCTTTGATTAAAATTATATTCTCGCTAGTGTACTTTGTTTATTAATTACAGCTATTCAAGTTAAAAACTAACAAATTTCCCTGCCAATGTTAATGAAATGGAGTAATATAGAACTTTAAGCAGGGCTTGTAGGGCCCTTCCGTTTTATTGGATATTTACTGATTTACTTTAAAAACAACTTTTCACCTAGCTCTATCCTATATAACATTAAAATCACTAAAATCGTTTGAAAACTGTAGGAGGAGTTCGGATCATATAGTTCTATCATACAGTTGATAGAAAAATGTACTTAGAAAAAAATACATAATTTTGTACAAAAACATGTCTTATATTTAATATGTATACAGGGTGTTTTCTTGAAAATTTGCACCTTATTTATTAAAAAACTAAACAAACATATAATACAATAAGTGAGATAAAATGGGAAATAGCTCGACTACCAGGATTTAAATTTTTACCAAGCGGATACACTGGAAGGGGCGAGATCCCCAGCATAGTAAAGAGAAGATAGCAATTTAGTCTTGACTAGCACCCTCAGTTGCCTGTAACCTGTGGATGACTCCTTCATCTTTTTCATGATGCTAACACTAGGCAGAATCTGATATAAAATCATCTACTGTTCAAAGGCTCGTTGAATATTTTCAATAACACTCTTGATATTTTTTAGCACATTTGTGATTGGGTTCTAAAATTTGCCGCCCGTTTATAACTTTCCACCCAGGGGCCCAGGCCCATGCTTACATCCAGCTCTGATTAGAACTACATTATTACAGTATGATATGGAAAATGCCTACAAGTAGATAGAAGTTATTCCGCAATGCTAAGTTCTGGGATTTCAGGTTTTGCAAAAAATAATAATATTTATTTATGCAATAATCTACAATCTGTTTTAGAGTGGAAAAATTGTTGTTCACTTTCCCAGGCTGCAGGGTTTTCAATCATATGGTAGTAGGCATACGGTTTTTAAAAGCCAAGAAATATTGTAACACTTTTTGTAAGTGTTATTGAATTGATTTTACAATCAATATGTCTATTGATAAATATTAGCAATTAAGTACCTAATTATTATAGTTTTGTTAAGAATCAGAATAATTCGTTTAAGTCTTATTTTTAAAGGTATAAATTGGAAGCAAAGATCAACTCAGAAAAAAATGCCATTGACCAAATGAGACGAGAAAAGGAAAGAAATTTCAAATTCCTAAAACTTATTGAACCGGTTTTAAGAATGAATCAAGATCAACTTGAAAAAGTACAGGTAAGGATAAGGTGTTTTAATGGTGCATTAATAATTGATTGATTGGGTCATCTATGGTGTTACATTGTAACCATTGCCCTTTGGTCAGACAAAATAGAGCCTTACATTGTCATAAAACAGAAAAATAAGAGCAGTCATGTCCAATATAAAAAGTGCCTACATCACTCTTTTAACTAACAAAACATCCTGAATTTTATCAAATTGTCTTGTTCATGCTAGGCTTATCAAAATTACTTTTGTAGAGCAATTTGCAACAGATGTGATTGCAAATTGGCACAAAATGTAATTATTTTAGGTTAGGAAATGTATTAATCAGTATGCAAATAAATGTTAATAAAGTGTTCCTTCTGATAGAAAGACAAGCAATCGCGACTGAATGAGACAGAGGTGTTAGTGGTACTGCGTTGTGGCCAGATTTGCGGCCGAAGTCTACTCATGTCCCGACAGGAACTGGACAAACTGCGGGGCAGAGTGTCGGAGCTGCAACGGCAGACTGACACCCAGCAGGACAAGCTCAGGTCTGCCAACCTCATCTTCCAACCCACTAGATCCAGTCATTAGTCCAGGCAACTCAACTGCTTGAATATGAGCAATTGTTTGAAAAAATTTAAGGAAATCAACCCCTAAAAAAATTATATTTTATTTAATAAAAAATAAATACATTGAAATGAATTTAATATTGAGTGACAAATGTTTGATAATAAATCAGTTTTTTTCTGTTCCCTTAAGTAGGCCAAATTAAAACCTTTAATAAAAGTAAAAAAAACATATTTTTTAATATTACATAAATTGTGTAAATACCTGTTTACCACCATGCCTGTTTACAGTGTAAAATGTTAAAATAACTAATGAGAAAGACATGTGAATGGGTTTTGAAAAATAAAATACTGATTTATTCAATATATTATGTGGTATTTTATTAAAACCGTGAGTCAGTTCTCACGTTTCCAAATCAATGTCAGTTCTGCCGGGTTAGTTAAATTTGGTATGTTTCCTATGCATTGTACATTATGGTTAAAGTGTTATACACAGATTCATTAAAAATTAAAATGATTCTAAATTAAAATTTAGAAAAATACTCAAAGCCGCCGAGAGGGGGGAGGGTAGAGGGAGCAGATTGCCCTGGGCCTCATCTTCAGGTGCTTTTTTCTATTTACGATGGCAAAATTCTACTGCTGCATAGGCTATTTTAGTAACACCATATATATTTTTGAAGACCTATAAAAATATTCAAACCATAGTACAGCCTATGACCTGAGTAGTGATCAGCCTATATAAGTCTCCGTAGTTTGAAGCTCTGTGTCGGTGAACAAAGCCGCGCCGCCTCGTGCCGCCATATGACAGCTACACCACCGCACCCGCGCCCCGTGCCACTTGTAGATGCAATCACACCAAAACTCTGCCCTGAGCCACAAAAATTCTCTCGGTGGCCCGAGAATACTTTCAAAAAGACGATTATATACATAGAAGATTATGAAGCATATCAAATATCAAAGAAGTCAAAATTTATGTTGTGATTTTAGCTATAAATTGTAATTGTAAATATACTAGAGATCGCCTCTTGGTTGAAATTCAACCAACATGTTTATCTAGACCACAGTATCTAGAATTATCTAGACTGTCTTGACCAAATTAATTAAAACAATATGTTATCCTCTGTTTATATCTGACATCTGTTCCTCCTGATTTGCTACCATTTGTTATTACAACAGCTGTCTAATGATTCAATCAATTATCCGCCTTCCATAAGATTACTATTGAAACTTTAAAAGCTTGTAGGGCTTAGCCCTGGGGACGGACACGAAATAAAAAAGTGATTCTGCTCATCTACAGGACAATACCTTTCTAACGGTATGCACGAATTTCCCCTACGATGCACACGTGCTGAGAAAAAAGGAGGAAATGAAACATGCTTGCCTATTAATATAGATATACAGGGTGTCCAGCTTCCACCTTTACAAACTTTTCAAGGTTATTAAGCATGCCAAAACAAACAGAAAAATCATATAAACATATGTCCGGAAATGCTTCGTTAAGCCGCTAGCCGTCATTTTGTTTTTTACACTTAAGAATTTTTCTTTCCGTAACGGGTTGTTGTATGAAGTTCATATTTGGCATGTACCTTAATCACACTAATGCTCATTTTTAGAAAAAATATTATTTTTTTCCGATGTATATTTTCAAAATGGCGGCCATTTTAAGTTTTTAAACTCAAATATCTAAAAAAACGTAAATTTTATAAAAATTGTACTAGACACAAAAAAGTTGACAAATTAAATTATCTAAACAGTGATACTAAGTTTGTAAGGATTCGGCAACAAATAACGGAGTTATGGTGGTTTTCCTGTAGAAAAACACTGATTTTGCACTATGATTAATGCCAATTTAGGTTACTTTCAGAGAAAAATCACAATAACTCCGTTATTTGTTGTTGGATCTTTACAAACTTGGTATCAATGTTTAGACAATGTAATTTGTCAACTTTTTTGTCTCTTGTAACATTTTTATACAATTTACCGGTTTTAAGATATTTGAGTTTAAAATTTTAAAATGGCCGCCATTTTGAAAATACACATTGGAAAAAAATAATTTTTTTACTGAAAATGGGTATTGTTATGGTGAAGGTTCATGCCACATATTAACTTAATACAATGATCCGTTACGGAAATAAAAATTATTTACTGTAAAAAACAAAATGGCGGCTAGCGGGTTAACGAAGCATTTTAGGACATATGTTTACAGGAACTTTTTTGCTTATTTTGACGTGGGCAATAACCTGGAAAAGTTTGTAAAGGTTGAAGCTGGACACCCTGTATACCTAAAGTGTTACAATAGCTAACTTTTTTATCCTATGTCTGATGGTTAACATCTTACGGAGGACCCCCATTACTTTTTTATTTTGCTTTCAGATATGTATTTCACTTTTAAAAATTTCCCGCCATTTTTCCAATATGGCGGCCAACTTTAAAATTTCTTATGGAACACCCTACATTTTATGGTTTTTTAAATTTTCTTGTAATTTTAAGCCTTTTTTATTCTTTGTCATTTTTCTCTAAACCCAACGGTTAGGGAGCTAGAGGCAATTAAAGCTCATTTTTAGTTCCATACGAATAACATGGGACAAACTTTATCTTCACATATCTCTGAAACCATTTATTAAAATAAAAAATACTCAAGAATAAAAATGTCTTAAATTGATTTTTTAAGAACATATTTTTCATAATAACTAAAATAATTTTGGAAATTTAATATTTTGGTCGCCATATTGGAAAGAAGTTAATTTATGCGTAAATGATAATTTTTATGAGTGAAATGTTCTTAAAACATCAATTTAAGACACTTTTATCCTTGAGTATTTTTTATTTTAATCAATGGTTTCAGAAATATGGGCAGATAAAGTGTGCCCCATGTTATTCTTATGGAACTAAAAATGAACTTTAATTGCCTCTAGCTCCCTAACCGTTGGGTTTAGAGAAAAATAGCAAAGTATAAAAAAGTCTTAAAATTACATGGAAATTACAAAAACACCATAAAATGTAGGGTGTTCTATAAGAAATTTTGAAGTTGGTCGCCATATTGGAAAAATGACGGGAAATTACGAAAATTGAAATACACCCCTGTAAGCAACATAAAAAAGTGATGGGGGTCCCCCATAAGAAGTTTACTGTCAGACATAAAATAAAAAAGTTAGCTATTGTAACACTTTAGGCTGGACACCCGGTATATGTAATTAGCTCAGCTAATTAGTTGTGTATATATATATATATATATATATATATATATATATATATATATATATATTGTAAATTAATTATTCTCATTAGAAACTCTTTTAAATGTTATATATAAATAAATACATTCATATATTGAATTTTAAAAGTTTTATAATTTATAATTCTAACTTTTGTCGTCTTTTAATTTAGGAAAAGCCAAAGGTACCAACAAAGACTGACTGAGGAGTGTTTACATATGGAATCAAAGATATCTCAGTTAAAGAAAGATATAGACAAAGCTATGATCTGTAAGTTTGGACAACAGGTTGATGTGGAAATGCTGGAAGAAAAGAGTCTTGAGAAAATGATTCAAAATACTCGAAAAACAATCAGGGAGGAGGAACTTCACAGAAAGTATGAGAAAATCATTAAAGAGTTAAAAGTAAGTAAAGCTAACTTTTATAATGTATGGTAGTCAAGTGGATAAATACAGACATCAGTTGAAACTAAATAAGTAAAATTTATCACTTAATTTCTTGAAACATTTTTTATTTCAGGTTGGAAGATGTAAACCTTGAAACCTGAAAGTACAATTATATACACGATCAACTTGTATTATACAACTTGTGGGTACAATTATTATTTTAGTTTGATTGAAACATAACACTGTTTTAAATTGTTTAAGACTACTTGAATCTAGTTTGTTAAAAATAGAGAGTGTGCTATTAATACAGTGTGACATGTTAAAAAAATTAAGAACAAACAATTTAATTTGAATGCTTCATATTTTAAAATGTAATTTCATAAACAAATTTTCAAATTCATTTTTAAAGTTAATTTAATAAAAAACTAGGATAAATTTTATACTTTCGTGTCCTTTTTTTTTGTACCTTGTACCTGGTAGAGTACAGTTTCCTTTTTTAAAGGAAGAATTAATGGAAAAGTCTGAAGATCTGGCGGATCTGATGCGAGAAAATACTCACAAACTTCAGATGCTCTCCTCATTGGAAGAAGAAAAACAAAAACTCATTGCACTGGCACAAAGGGTGAAAAAGGTACTGGCTTGTCATTGCTTAATCCAAATAATCACATTAAATTTAAATTTATTTGACATAACAAATAACATGTAATTTAATTAATATAATATTACTGTAGTCATATGATATGAGTCATTCAGAATGTCATCACCACTAAATCGCTGTATAAAACTTACAAACTTTAATGGAAGATGTATGTGGAATTAGTGTGATGCCTTATTGTGTAGTTTTTTTACTGACAAAGAACAGCTAATTAGTTTGTCAGAAACAATAATAATAAACCAATAATAATAACCAGTGACCAATAATTAATAGTAAACCAATGAACAAAGGGGACGTGTTTGAAACTTACAAAAATGGCTTTAAACACTGCTTACTATCTACTTTCTGCTTTTATCATAATAATCCCTTTTTTAGGTTAAATTCACCTTAAAGCTAAAAACATTCTGTTTTAGGCAGCAGCAGATACAAACGATAGAGAAGCGGAATACATCAATGACGTTCGTAGTTTGACAAGGATATTTCAAAATCTCATTTTACAAAAGGAGACAATAATTCATGAAATAAAAGTTCTCACTTTGAAAGGGCGACCTTTGCCCCCGATCCAACCTCCGTCCATCGTTGAAGAGCAAACCAAGTCCACTACCGCTCAGACACAGAGTGTCAGAGACTCGGATGACCTTGCATCCACAGAATGTCAGACGACCAGAGAGGGCACCCCGGGGTATCCGAGACCGGGGACTCCGGGATATCCAAGGGGAGAGAGCCAGGAACCCGCGGACTACCCAGAACACCAGTCCGAGAGCTCAGACAGCAACCCTGATGGAACTGGGGACTGATCATTTAGTTAATTAATTAATTAGTTAACAGAAGGGAGCAATGCAAATGAACTCTCAAAAAGTTATTACAGGGTGTCTACCGGTCACGAAAAGTTGGCAATCTAGTAGTCAGGAAAAATAATGCAAAAGTGGGAATTTAGGTTTTTTGTCAAGAAAAACTCATTTTATAACAAAAATACAATATTTTTAACGGTGTTTACTAAACTTTACAATTTATTTTGGATAATTTTACAAAAATGCGGGTTGTGAGGCTCCTTTTTTGGTCGGAAATTTTCAGAAAAGTGGCCTGGAAAAGTCGGGAAAAATTTGGGAATTTCATTGTCAAATTTAGTAGGCACCTTGTATCATAATCTTATTCTATTTAACAGGGGTGTGCGAATATTCGAACTTTGAATAATTTTGAATTGAATATTGCAATATTCTATTCTATTCGAAATTTCAGAAAATATTCTAAGTTTGAACAAAATAGATCGATCCGTTCGCATAGCTCGCCAGTGACCCGAAAATGCTAATGATGCTCGACTACTAGTTGTAATTTTCAAAACAAACGTTTGAATGAACAAATTGGCATAGTGAAAAGCAGAAATATTATTCAAATGCAATGAATGGATCCACAGTTATTAACATGTATATTGACAACGACGAATCAATAACAGTAGTTCTGAGTTTCCAGTGTTGCCACGTCGACCAGTTGTGCAATACTCAAAATTATAAAATGATTGCACTTTTTTCGTATACCAAAAGGGTTTACATAATCTTTGGTATAGCTATCTTTTGCTAGCTACAAAGTTCTATAGTCGATCTACAAATTAAGATTGACTAAAAATTGATACTTCGCGCATGTATAACCCGGCAGTGGATGGGCTATATCGTGAATCAAAACTGGTCATACTCTGTGTCAGCCAAGCCAAGTCAGGACGGACTAAAAATTAAAATGACGCTCACATTTATTTTATCTCATTAGCTTTGTTGTTGTCTTGTTTGACTTCTCGGCGGTTTGGCAGTAATGTTTAGTTTTTCTTGTTGTAACTAAATTATTGTGATTGTGTTGTGGTTTTAGGAAAAATAAGTTGGCTGCTAAACCTCAAAGTCCTCCTTGAATTTTTTTTCAAGTGGCTTTTAGGAGTTTTATCCACATATCTTGGATTCCGGGAACATGGTTAAATTTACCTATGATTGTCGGTTAAAAATAAAGTCAGAATAGCCCAAATGGGTTGTCTCTTTTTTGCATAGTTTTGATCACTGTTGTTGGGAAACGCACACCTCAACTTTTAGTTTAGTTTAGGCTACAAGTATCTTAATTTTATTTTTATTTGCCAGTATTTATCAAAACTTTTTCATTTGAATCGCATATCTGAAAAAATAAGTAGGCTATTGATCCTAAAATCTCAAAACGTATTTATAAATCAATCATTGCTAATATATTTAAGATAAAAGCCAATATGCCTAACATGGTTTTTGCATCAACCATTCTGTGTTATTGCTTTTCTTTAGGCCTGTACTTTCATATTAAGCTAAACATTATGCTGAAAAATTACCATTGTTGCTCTGTACTAGGAACTAATACCAAAACCAAATCAAAACAGTAAAAAAAAAAATATAAAATAAATTTTAAAAAAACACTTTATTTTGACCCAATAATATAAAATAAAACAGTTTGTTTGTAAAATGCTCATATTTTAAATACTACTGTACATTCCTGATTTTCATGGTCAAGCTCAGTTAAAATAAATGATTCGTCAAAAACAAACTTCAACGTTACTATTCGATTCGAAACTATTCGATACTCTAAATAGTTAATAACTATTCGATTCAAAACAAAAAATCACTATTCGCACACTCCTACAACCTTCTGTATCAAAGCAAGAGTGTAGTACTGTATGTTGTAGAGCTTGTCTTGTATGTTCAGTAGGCTCTTGATAGCCCAACATGTTTTGGTCCAACACGTTGTGTATAATGCCAAGACAGTAAGTAATATACCTATCTCTCATCAGTACAATTTTTTTTTTATTTGCAAAAAATGATCTTGTAACACATTTTCAAGATTAACCTTGTTTTTCTGTATTAATTTAACACATAAACGTTTGTATCAAAGTGGTTTGTTGTTTGTAATGCATTTCGTTGTATCTTAATTTACCCTTTGCCAAGAGGTTATTTAGCATTTTTATAATCATACTACTACTAATCCTTAATATGCTATAATCAGACAAGATTCTGGTCCCAGGGTTTGGATTATCAAGATTGTAATGTATGTACTTATTAGCTATAAACTATTACAATGTTTTCCCACACACACTCAAAAAAATTTTGCGCTAATAGAACTGTGACGGTGAATTTTTTCAACAGAGTGGGTTCTTTGGATTTTAAGGCAAAGCCCCGAGGGATATAAATTAAATTTTTTATTTTTATGGATTTTAATCACACGTTCATTAAGTCCATTATGATGATATATTATGTTCATTACAATAGTTTATAATACAAGAGCTAACAAGAAAGTTCCATTTTTATCTGGTGAAGGGAAGGGTGAAAGTACTGTAGAGCTTCAATTAAAAAACAGCCTTTACACCTATATATTCTAACTTCAGATTTTTTTACTTACGTAAATTGAATAATGAATAATGATTTTTTTTCCCTCTTCTGCATTACAAAGGTTACAACAAAATATAATCTTAGGACAGCTGGTCACAATGTCCAGTATGCGTGACCATAAACATAAACATACATAAAAAAGGAAAAATAAAAAAAATCTTCTTAAAATATGAGTCCAGTTCCACACGTTTTTTACACTTGCCGACACTCCTGCAGTTATTTATTTAAAAAGTGATACATATATTAATAAACTGATTTGTACAAATTCGGCCTGAGGTGTCAATGAGATTGACACGTGATGTGTCACTGGCCTGAGGTGCAAGCTGCGTGAAGATTGACTCATTGACACCTCAGGCCTAATTTACGTAAGTAAATAAATCTGAAGTTAGTACCGTAGAGTGTTGCGAGTCCCAGTGTTGAGTATTCATACTCACCAGAAGAATATATTCCCAGGGTCGGTACAGTAGAGTTGGGTTATAATTCAAAATCAAAATGGCCTCCACAAGTTAGTGCCACAGATTCCAGAGTCACTAATGGCGATTCATCTGACCTCTTTTAAAATTAAACCTGTGGAATTTTGGTATCAACCTTTGTTTATTTTTTGAGGGAAACACTCAAAGTAGATGCTTATAGTCAAATTGCTTTCCTCTGAAACTTCTTGATCTTGGCAAAAACATCATTGGTAACCACGGGTAGTCAGCCTGGAAGATGTAATGTCTCTTCACTTAAGCAAACTGCACTGAACACTTTAGATCCTTAACTGAAATAACGCTCATTATCTGTTTGCCATGAACTGGAGAGCACACAATTACTGACAAATATACAAAGATTGAATTATTCTCCAATTCAAATTATAAATTACACACGTTGCTGGAGTGTCAATAATGGCAGCGGAGCCGTTGGCACTTCAAGATTCCATCAATCAATCTTTACTGTCACAATACATTCAGTCATCCGATGTCATGTTTAGGCTTCCGGATCACTCAAGTAATAACAACAATAAAGGCTTAAAATATCTGTCGTACCGTCCAGTGATCCAAATTTGTAGAACTATGCTAAACCTGTTGGGAAGACCAAGGCTTCATCTTCAGGCAAACACAAAACGTAAAACTACATGTCACATATATTTCCCATGTGGGTTGTCAAATAATAAAGTTCAACAAGAAAGGAAACATATTTTTTGACAATAAATATTAAAAAACACCGCCTGAAACAGGAGAAATGGGAAGCGTTTTTTCAGTGTTTTTACAGGGGTGATTTTGATTTTTAATTATAGAGCACAAATCAGCCTTGCTGGGCTCTAAAACTTATAGTAGATTTCAAAGTGAAAGGGACTGGTGGCAGTAGTCCCGGCTTGTCCTCATTTTTGTTGACAAAAAACCCCCTATTGTACCATGGTTGGCACCGGAAGGACACCCGAACCTCGGGGGATTGTCCGGAAATATAATTGGCCTGTTGTAAACCCTCATTGTCTTATCCCTTTTTTTTTCTTGGTTATTAAATATTGTATGACTATGATTCAAATTTTGCTTTAATTGTATAATCACACAAAAAATATAAGCTGTCATTTGTTATGTATGAGCATTAATTCAATTATTCGATAATTTAGGCAGTGGTCAAAACTCTGAGAATCCCTGAGACGAGGCGGCCTTCCTGTGCCTAATAGGGAAGCCATGCTATAATAGGGGATGTTTTGTCCTTTAAAATCTACTATAGATAGATTCCTAATGACTCAAAACACCACTCTAACCCTACCCTCTTACCAAATTATTTTAAATATTCTCTCTTAAGGGCTCCACACACTATCAAACATGTTCGACCCAACGTCGGACCCGACGGCTCGTCCAACATGTTTGACAGTGTGTTGGATGCTTGGTTGGGTGGTATGTCAAGACTGGCAGTGTTTTAACCCAATTTGTCAGGTCCGATGGCGGACTTGACGTTTGGTCCGACATCGGGTCGAGCATGTTCGATAGTGTGTGGACCCCTTTACAAAAAAGTCTAGTGTTCAAAGACAAAAAACATATGTAATTTGAATTATATTTATTAATAATTTGTAATTTACATTTAGTGCAATATTACAATAAGTATTCACTCGGTGAACAATCAACATGAAAGACACTTTAAGTACTTACAGAGTTAAGAACAAAATTGTTAATGCAGAAATTATAATAATCTTGTGTAAACATCAAAGCCTAGCAGATTACATAAAATACCCCCATTGCAGCAGACCTGCATACTCAGCAAATTTCCAATAAACATTCTTGTTTCATCAACAAAGAAATTTGTGATAATATAATTAACAATCCTCACAATAAAATATAAAATGACAACATTACAAAGTGTATAATGACATTACATTAATTTCTAAGTTTATTATAAAATAGTGTTTTTATTATAATATTTTTTTTATAAAAGTGCATATATTTAAAGCTGCTATGCAAAAGGAATGATCTGTTTACATATCCCATGACATAAACATTACAAATTTGACAAAATGCAGAAGACAGCTTATCAAGTGATTAAAAACAGATATCATGTTATCTACATCTCTCTATCATTCATTATACACTTACTTTCCATGAGAATACCATAGGATTTAAAATGTAGGTTTGCTACCATGCGGATTTTTTATCAAATATTAGTTACTTTCCACCTAGTGAGGGTTCATACAAAATTTTATAAGAGATGTTGATAAATAAGTGGTATATTACATTTTTTAAATTTTCCTATAAGATTAATGCGGTAAACCTTATTTGAATTTTCTCCGTAACCAGTTCAGCAAAGTTAATGATACTAAATTGTTTGTTTTTTTAAGTTCTTTTTAAATGGTTTAAGTTTTAATTGTAAAATACTACAACCCAAAGGGAAAAAAGTCAAAAACCTACTTTTTACCCTTTTGGAACCCCATAAAACCCCATTCCCATGGTCCGATCATGTTGGTTTTCGAGCTTAACCTGATGAATGCTGCCCTGCACCTCTGTACCAAATTCCATTAAATTCTGAGTATTTCTTCAAAAGTTATCGCAGTAACAGACACATAGATATTTATATATTAAGTGTATATAAATATATAAGTGTATATATATATATATATATATATATATATATATATATATATATAATTGAACAAGCGGTGTTTTTGGTCTCTTGAGAAATCAAAATGTAAAAGTAACATGGTTCCGGGCTTAGTTCTTACCGTGACTACCACCGTAATATCGTATTCCCTATAGGGATTTTCGCTAAAAACAATCTCTAGAGTATGGAAAAATATTTTGGGTAAAATACTTGCAAATTTATAGTTGCCTAAAAAACCCTTACTACAATGAGTTTTCTCAATAGAGAGCAAGAACCATCTAAAAATCACAAAATAAAGAGAGTTTATAATATACTTATAACATTTTGTCAGTCTAAGTTTAGATGTTTTAAGCAATACTTGGCAAGAAATGACACCGTGTCCCAGGTAAAACCAAATAACTTTGTTGCAGTGTAAATATTTCAATAACAGCCTTACACACAATTTCAAAGTCAAAACAGTCTTATTTCCTTTAGATACATGGTGCAAATACTTTGTGAAAAAATAACCATGTCAAATTTCATCATTAATGTTATTAAAGATTGCATTAATTTTCAAACATTAATACAATACTCTCAACTTGTAAAGTAGATTCATGACAAAGTCCCAAACCACGGCGTGATCTAGATATTCTTTACACTAAACTAAACCATCAATTTTTTAAAAATGTACTGTGTATCACTGAGCTTTTTCATGCACGTTCATGACGCCTACCTTATTGTAGGTCATGTTTTGAAATTTAAAGCTATGAGCGACAACAAAAAAATCAACATCAACATGCAAGCCATGTTGAAAAACTAGTAGTTTCTCTATCAAATGGTAGTTTAGACTTCAAAATTGTTCAGTTATTTTAAGGAGACGGTGTACATTCATGGCAAGTGTATTTGAAAAAAAAATAATTCAAAACTAATCTATAAAATGCAAATTAGATTTTTTAGGATTAATAACATAATACAATACGAGTTAGCCACCCACAAAAACCTTTCAAAAGTACATGGCAACTACATTTTTCTATATCAAACTAACAGACTATATATATTTATTTGAGATACTATCCTCCAAAATGTTAAAATAATACTTAAATATATCAAGTATTGTACATAAATTTAACCATAATATCAATTAAATAATACTACAGTAGACTCCCTCTTAACCGGCTACCTCGGGACCAGGCCTCGGCCGGATAACGATTAGGCCGGTTACACCGATGCACCTTTAAAAATGATAACCTAAAATTTATGAAGCCTAAAAGCAATTACGACTTGAAAAAACAACTCTTCTGTTACTCTATATACTTTATAGCTAACATCCGTCACCCATAAAATCCACGACTAAACTAAACTAATAATGATTTGTTTCCTTATTTTGTCTACTGGATAGCAGGTCCAAACGCTTTCACTTCCGGTGGCATACACTTTCGTCCGGGGCAGTTCATTTTAATTTGTTTGAGAAGGTCAATACAGTATGATATAGGCTACTGTTGAATTGAATGAAACAGTAGATAGGAAAACAACGTTTCAGGCGAAACACAGATGGTTAAAGTTGAGATAAAAAATGGCCGGTTAAAAAGATGGTGTTTTTGTGCCTGGGTAGGCTGGTTAAAGCGGAGACCGGTTAAAAGGAGGCCGGTTAACACATTAACCATACCACATAAGGTATATCACCCGGGGCCGGCATGGACCATATGGGCACAAAAGCAGCGAAACATCTATGCAATAAAAATTTCAGGCGCCGGGTGAGTTCTATCAATCGCCGCAGCGAATGTGTTAAGGGGGAGTCTACTGTATGACATTTTCTTAAAAACGTAGAACATAATTCTAGTCAGACCCTTATGATTGTTTATTACAATAAAGTAAAAAAATTAAAATAAATAAATAAAAAAATCAAAATCCATTAATATTAAATAATTATTGATATTGTTTGCAAGAAAAACTTTAACTTGATTTTATTGTTTAAAAATATATGTTCCCAAAGTTTAGTGTAAGTTCAGATTAAAAATTTCAATCAGCATGGAACAGAATAGTTTTCTGGTGGGAAATTATAAGTTACAATATAAACATATACTAGAAGTCTATATTAAAAGAATTTAGGCTCTACTTGTAAAATTAATGTTTTGACACAAAAATAATTTGGTTTAAAATTATAAAAAATGAAACCAAAATAGTATTAAGTTAAAAAAAAAAAATAATAATAAAAAAAACAGAAAAATAGAGTCTGAAGGAGAAATTATTAAGCTGATATAAAAATGTATACTACTGCCTAACTAAAAAATACTCTTAATTCACTAGGTTAGCCTTAACTACTAAAATTGTAAAAGCAATAATGGAATACCCTGCCAGTTTTGATATGTCTTAAAATTATGCATATGACTTATAAAGAAATTATTCACAAACATGGATAAAATTAATTATTTAGAATCGATAAATTTATGGGCGATTAAGTACAATGTAATACATTTAAAGAACAGGTTTTCAAGTTAAGTTCAGTACCTTCAAAGATAAAAAGAATATAATATTATAGCATTTACTTGTTATACTAATAAGTGACATCAAATATTTGTAAAAAAATAATGTAATATTCCTTATCTCAGTAATTAAAAATAATTTTAAAATTGCTACAAAATATTTAATTTAGAAGTTTGTTTTCAAGAATGAGAACTCACTAGTAAGGTGCACATATGATTCTAAGGATAAAAAGTGTTTAGTTTTGACATTCCTGTCAAATTTTCCTTTGGTTTCTTCTACAAAAGATTGTCTTGAGTAAAAAATAAAGAGAACTCATCTTCATTCCCTTTTTTCTTGTATTGCTTTTTATCAATAAGAACAGTTGATTTGAACATAATATAGAAAGCTATACAATCTTTAATCATAATCATAATTTTTTTAAGACAAAAAACTTTAAAACTTACTTTTAAATTATAAGTTGAGCTGCAGAGTGCAGGAGAGAGACCATAATGACATCCTAACCTAATTTATACTATTTCCCTACACATTAACTAGGACTCCAAAATTGGTTTGACCACTATTTTGTACTGGCAAGAAAATATCTTTATCAATAGCCTTGAATACACTCATAAGTGACTATGCTTCAGTTAATTAAAACCCTTTTAACAATATAACAAATTTCAAATATTGTCAGGGCAAGATCACAGAATCCTTCAGGTGGGAAAATTTTCGGATGGTGGTTCTCTGAAACAAAATACAGATGACATTATTTATAGAAGCCTAAAAACAATTATTTCAAACTCAACTAGCGAACACCTAAATGCTATTAAAAGAAAGGTTTTAATACCTTTATCTGCGACCGTTACAATAAGCACAAATTATGATAATAACAAGTAACATCATAAAGAAGTACATCATAAAAAGATACAAATTCAAACCCATTGCTTAATAAAGTCTTAAAAGTAAATGTTTTACATTAAAATACAGGTTCTAGGCCAATGAGAGCTTGTATTTTGACGAAAGTAGTGTTTAAAAAGAAATTACACAATTCGTACATCAGCTAATTTTTCCATAACGATTCATGTTTTAGTTCCTTTATGTGGCTAACTCAAAAGAGTGTAATCATGTGTGAGTGAGAACGGGCGATTAGGTCAACGACGTGTGTGGCTTATGTTTGGGATGCGTGACCACTGATAACCTATACATTTTCGACATGATCATTACTCTTTTTTTACAGTGAATTACCAAATTTATGTTGGTCGTAGATAAAGTAGAGTATGGAACTATTGTATTCATCCTTTAAAGCACTCACATTGGCTTAAAGACCCTAATAATAACAATGTTGCATAAACTACCTTTTTTAATTAAGAGTGATTTATTTGATTTGAAATTGGAAAGTTTTAGTTAATATTAATAACCATATTCCTGCAAAAATAATTTTTAAAAAAATTGCTAAATTAAAAACTATTCAGAAATAAGAATACTAATAGTACTCTGTATGGAGGAAAAGAATTTATTAGTAATATACCCCTTGCAAATTCATAAAAATAAATTGGTAGTGTTATGAAAACAAAGAGTCCATATTAAACAGTTGCATGAGTGGGAGTCTAAATATTCTGGACCGCCATGTTTAGTCAGCACAACGGATGAGCACATGGTTTATTTATATATTTAGTCACTTTTTTATTTTGCAGCATCTATAAAGCAATACAATGAATAACATTACCTTATTCATCATTTAAATAATACCAAACAGCCTCATTCATCAGCCCTTATTCTAATATTATTACATTATATATATATATATATATAGATAGATAGATATTTTCATCTGTCATAGGTAATTCAGATGAAGTGACAGCATAGGCTAGATTATTTTATTCACTTACCATAGATTTTAAAGTCCCATTTTGAACATTGATATAGCTTTTTTTTCTTGTGATATTCTCTTAGGTCCTCAACCAACCTCTAAATCTAAGATAATTTTGTTGCTCTCCTATTACTTCTTTTTTTCCGTTAAATTAAAAACTATTACCTTTAAACAAGTAAATTGTTTGTAAGACAGTACTCCAGTTTTACCTTCTTTGTTAGACAGTACAAAAGAGACACTGGCCATCCTTGTTGAGTATGGATCAGCTGTCTTCAGTTTCAAACACTCTTGAATACCGACGACCAAGCTCTTTTACAAACTCGTTCTTCAATATCTTCAAACATCTGAAAAAATTACAATTTTTATTTCATGTATCAAAAGGACAGAAACAAAGATAAAAGTACTGAAAGGAAGATCAACAGTTCACATGTTGATTTAAAAAACACCTCAATATGGCAGAATATTTGAAAAAATATGACCTGCGTCCGTCATGACCGGTGCGAGTGATAAGCCCATCATGTTTAAATGTACTGTGAATGTGTATCTTATTTTAACTTTTGACAACTACGATATAGATCTGCAAGTATACTGTACATTTTGATATGGTTTAGTGAAACTGAAACATGTCAACATAATTGATGTTTTAACTTATTCATTTTTGTTGTTTTTGCCCCAGGATTGATTGATTACTAAGTGGTTTACATACCTTTATCGTCTTCAATCCTATTAGTAACTTTATGGGTTACCACGGTTTCAGCACCATTGTGCCATGATCACACCCAGATGAGAAACATCAGTTAAAAATTCAGTCCATGGGACGTCGTTATATCATAAAAAGACCTTTTATGATATAACGACGTCCCATGGACTGAATTTTTAACTGATGTTTCTCATCTGGGTGTGATCATGGCACAATGGTGCTGAAACCGTGGTAACCCATAAAGTTACTAATAGGATTGAAGACGATAAAGGTATGTAAACCACTTAGTGATGTTTTAACTTTGAACTGCTGATTGAAAAAGGTAATTTAGCCTATATTTTCATAATATTTGCAACAACTCATTTGTTTATATTTTAAAAATTTCAAATAAGTAATATATATTAGCCATAGATATAGCCTGAACTAATATATATATCGTATGGCTCATTTAGCCAGCCACCATGGTTTAAGAATAATAAATAAATTCTGCGGTGCAGAGCACCTGAGTCAGTATAAGTAAAAATTTAAACACTAAAATAAAAATCAGATCTCTCTTTATAGAGCTAAATCCAGGGCGCTCAGCCATTGCAGCCCAGCTTCACTTGAGCTATGCAGACCGGCCAATCCTTCGGGGAAGACACTCAGTGGGCACTCTTCGACTATGTGTTCCATAGTTTGGTACTCTGCTCCGCAGTCGCATGACTGGTCTTGTGTCATTCCCCATTTGTACTTCCAATAATTACATCTTCCCACTCCAGTGCGGAAACGATTGAGTATAGTCCACTGCTTCCGAGGAAGATTCATACCACCTACCGCTACGGTCGGGTCAGCTATCAAGAAGTGATTACGACCTTAAAAAGCGTCCCATGACTTACTGAACTTGAAAATAATTTATACCCACCATTCATCATAAAATAAATAGACCTAATATATGCCATCTCAATTTTAAGTAAATCAACATGGCCTAAATGAATAATTAATATAGCCTACATACCATAATGTCAAGAAATCTAGAATGTAGAAGGTAGGTGCCAACAACAAAAACAATAACAAAAAACTACGCCAACGGTGCAGCGACTGATTGCATCTGTCAAATTGCAGCCCTGTTGTTAGTCAAACAGGTTATGTTTTCATTACGACGTAAACATGAAAAATTTTTCCTACGATGTTTAAAATATCTAAAACAAAATGCCTGATGACTTTGTTGGAGTAAAACCACACATCATTAATAATGGGAAACTATAAAATCCAGTGGAAAAATGGTGTGCTTTGATATGTTTATGTTGTTATGATTTTCCCGAAGGAAATTTTAGAAGAACCTAAACTTTAACTATAAGAACACAAAACAAGTTGTGGGGTATATTTTTATCTAAACGTTTGTTTACTGCATGATAGATATAAAAATCAGTGAGTTTTCTATGACTTTAGGGGATGAAAAGTGAAAAGAAATTTGTGACTTTAGTGTGGTATATTCAGAAACTGAAAGGGAAAATTGCAAACATCGCAAAATTTTTTCTCACAATCACGCTATCTCAATTTTTACAAATTTTACAAAACTATCTTTCCTTTAAGAAGTAACTTTTCTGAGACTTTCGTGATCACTGACTAAATTCCGTGACTTTCAGTGGCTCTTGGTGATTTCAGTGACCAGTAGACACCCTTTCGAAAGTTTGTGGTCTTAAGTTGAAGACAGTAAAAGAATCATTGATATTAGGCTACTTAGAAGCCGAATTTAGTAAATTTTCTTAAAAGTTGTAAGGGTTTTTGATGCAAATAAATATCTTACTAGGCCTCGAGAATTTAAAAATGTTTTACTTTTGATGTTCACCTCTTTCCAACTTTCTTCTTTGAAGTTACCGTGTGATCCGAAAACTTGAAATGGTTCTGCTGTAGAATTAGTCCAATAATACAGCATACCAAGGAGCAGTTGTAGGCCTATTCTTCATGGAACATGTACGGATGGGTATACAATATCAAGGAGTACCGACTAACTTAGTTTAATTGCTGTATTCTCCTGTGTCGATAGGCTTGTTAAATTTGTTGTAGGCCAACTCTAAGAGAAATTACTTCAATTAATTAAAAAACACAAAAACCACTAATTATTGTGTTGACTTTTAATATGTATTGCAATTTTAAATAAAGTTACATATGACATTACGATATAACAATCCAACACAATACAACAATATTTTATGGGATATGTTTAAATTTACAATGGTTAGGCCTATAATACAATTTTTAAACAAGGCTTTTACATTAAGTACTATATTTTGACTCAATTATATAAAATTAAACAAAATATGTTTGGACTAGATGTAAGTTAGGTTGAGAGCCAACCATAATAGGGCCTATCCATTGAAAAGGTCGATCAATTTATTTGATATACCGGTATACATTTGTTACGATTATAGGTATTTGTATGACATTAAATGATATTGGGGTTTTTAGCTAAAAAGGATAAAAAGTGTGTAGGATAAAAAGTGCTTATACTGGGTCTGCTTTTAACCAGTTTCTTACCACACTACCCTATTATATAGTCTATCGCTTACCAAAGTAGCTAGAAAGTATGCCTAGACTTAGGTGTACAGTCCATAGAACTGCATTGAACTAATTAAAAAAAGTTTGATCCCATGCTAAATTAAGAAAGCCTAAGTTAATTTTTATTCATAGTTTTAAATAGAAACGCGGTACGGTAGCCTAAGTATATATTAACCCTATATTTCAATGATTGCAATTTTCAATTTTTTAACAGAATGAGGAATGTGCATTGCGAATTTAATGCTTTTAACTTAAAGCGGTGCAAACCCATAAAATGGACATCCCGGGAACCGAACTTGTGACCTCTTGAGCCGAGGTCCTTGTCGCTAACCGTCAGGCTAGGGAAATGTTTAAATAAAAGGCTAGCCTTATAAGCTAATTTTAAGGAAAAGACATGAATTATAATATGACTTCCAAAAACAACAAAATAGGCCTACAGGGAAGGCTAAGCACAATTCTAAGGTGCTTCTAAGATCTTATGTAAATGATCTCCTAAGAGTATATCTTACTTGTCTATAAAGTAGACCTACAAATCTAATGCTAACCACGCTTATTAGTAAAAAAAAATATTTTGAATATTAACAGAAACAAAAACCTTGGTGAGTTTAATTTTTAAATGTAATTTTTTTCAAACTAGCATTCATTTTGGTTGGTCTATGATAGCTAGCTATGCCTAACTCTGCCGGTCTAAACCTCAGAACTGAAAAATGCTAGAGGTACCTTTACATTTATAAATTAAAGGGTTAGGAGAAAAAGGAGTAAATTAATAAAGAACGGAACGAAATTTCTTCCCATTAATATAGCAAGATATCAATAGCCTAGATTGTGGCTCTAATCCAAGGAATAATGTTTGGCGACTAAAGATTTAAATATCTTATATTTTATTGTTTTCAATGATTTGAAAACTATACTACATTTAAGGTGTTAAATTGCTAAAAGAAGCAGTTTAATTGAAATTATAACTACTACTATAAACCAATTTAATGTTCATTAAAAACTCAGTTGAGGTTAGTTGAGCTGATTGAACTTTTGCGTGAATGTAAACGTAAACATTGTGACGTCAACGGTGCACGCAGTACGGCAGGACTTCTTCAATCAGCTGTTGGTGTCACCTACCGTTTGCCTATATATATTCTAGATACTGTGCCATAATGTAATAAAATTGCTTCATATTTAATATCATATTTAATAAAATCCATAATTATTTAATCATTCTAAATTAATCTCTATGACAATAGTATAATAGTGAAATGACACCAAGATTAACAGTGATACAGTGTGCATTAACATATGTGGTACAATCAAGCAACAATGAACAATCCTTCTTCTCAATTTGAATGGCCTAGTGATTAGATGCATTTTTAAGGGTCTCATCCCGATTTATTAAAATAACCCCATAAATTAGTTATTGAACACCAAAAGTTCAATTTTTTTTATATAGAAGAAGAGCTACAGGTAGTAGACACCCATTTTGAAGGCCAAGAAGATATTAAAACCTGTAGAGAAGAAAATTAAAATTGGTAATATCCCTCCATTTCATTCATCACCTACTGGATTATATTGAACTACAAATCAAAGGACTAAATAGTTTTTATAGCCAAGAAATTTCTTAATAGTAACTGAATCTTAAAGAAATCAACTTAAATTAACTTTTGAAAAACCATTTGAACTTATTTACACCTTAAAATTATATTGATTCAAGAAGAAACTTTGAGCCTAGATTGAACTTACAGCAAGCATTGTTGAGACAGTGAACCTACTTTTGATTCAATAATAGTTAATGTCATAGAGAATTTATCCAATTCCATCTAGAAATTATCTCTATATTCAATTCAAATTTTATGATTTTATTTTCCAATATAAAAATATTATTTAAACAAGAATTTATTCGACCCCGCATGACCACCCCAACCCTGAGAAAAGTTCCATGTTTGGGCAATAGCCAATATTAAACAGAGACATTTATGAAGGCACAGTAGTTAATTAAATAAAATCCCCATAATTTGTTATATCCATTGTTAGTCCCTTTTCATATTCCAAATAACTTATTGTTTAATTTAAAATAAACTCAGTTTTGTTAATTGTATTTAAGTGTTTTAATATATCCAAAGACGCCATTAAGCCTAGATTAGTCCATCTTCCTTCATATAGGTAACAGCTGTTAGAATAAGTAAATAAGTAAAAGACACAAGTGTAAGTAAGCGTTAGTGTGTAAGTGTACATATAGACAGATGTGTGTGGCATATTTCAGTTCATAAAAACCACCAATGCCTGTTAATATGGGTTAATAATAAGCCTGTGATCTTAAAAGAAATCAAGATACCGGAATGACATTTAAGTCACACGGGTAAGCCAGAGGTTCCCTCTCATATTTGTACCTATAATGTGTGGCCCGGGCAGGCCCGCGGTTTGTATGTGACGCGCTATGGGCCCAAGAGATGTTTGCGCCCCCCCTTCCGCCCCCCCACCTCTCCCAAAGATATGACTCACCAAATAAACAAACCCAATGCCATAGGCATTTGACGATTTGAGATGATCATTCGAAACATAGCAACAAAATGAAACAATGACAGAACTATTTTTATTGTGTTCATTATCGACCGCTAATAATGCGGTTGGGCATTGTAAAAGTGAAAAAATTTAAACTGTCTTTAAATACAATAAAAGTTTTCCTTACACTCACACTTTATTACGACAGACTAGACAATTTAAAAAAAGTAAAATTGGTTTAGTTATTTCAAATTCAAACAAAATAAGTTTTCTTCAAAGTTATTAAGTTTTATTAATTGAAACTACAAACATTTCAACTCAAAACTTTACATAAGTGGTTTTTTCCTAAATTTCTTTTCAGTCAAATCATTAATGACATCATCAAAGTTCATTTGCAGGGTCACATCACTTTCTGTGCACATTATAAAATGGTTCAGCTTAATTTGTATCAGACAACTGATCCCATTACTACGTCGTGGTGGGGATTAGTCGTTGGCGCCCCGTTGAAGAGGACGGGTGTTCCTGCCACAACGCCTTTCCGCACTTGTGGGCTACACAGTACAGTACGCGCTGTATACTGCAACCTCTACTGATCGCAAAACATTTATCATTATTACTGTTAGGAGTACGAAGCCCCGTGGTTATGGCGTCAACGTCAAAGTCTGCTTGATAAATTGTAAAGTATTTTCTTTGTCGCCCAACAAACCTATGAAAGCCCTTGGGCTCTTGCGCCCCTTGGCCCTTGCGCCCCTGGGCCCGGGAAAAATCATGAAACCAGAGGTCTAACTCTGAGCTCCCTTGTATGGTATTTTAATGTTGTAACCAAGTAAAATTGGTCTGGACATTTTTTTAACATTTTAGGGCAATAAAATGACTTGTAATAAGCCAAGCCGGAAGAGTGATATTTTTTGATTTTCCAAATCAACCCAACCCACCTGCGGTACTGGGCGGAGCCGCGGAACCTCGCGATGTCGAAGCTGGGCGCGTGCGGCATGTGGATAATGAAGGCGTTTGGCAGCACGACAAAGTCAAAGCCTTGCGCCTCCAGCTCCATGATATGCGACACTTTGTTCCAGCCGAAGCCGACGAAGCGGGTGTCGTACTCTGGAATGTCCTTGCGCACGACCACGTACGGCTCGTAGTCTGGCTCCCACTGCACCTGCAGTGCAGACAACGGGAACAACAGACGGTTTACCACCAGCATGACTTGCGATGCATGTTGAGTCATTAGGAAATATATTTGTTCAATCTCTCTGAAATTTGTATTGGGAGAATAGTTTGCATTGATTTTTGCTATAAATTACACCTACAGATTCATTCTTGTTGTATTTGTATTGTTGTCAAGCTCTAATGACACTTATTGTACAGTTTAATGATTATGACAACAAAGATGCTGATTCAAGAATACCTATCTTAGTGATTGTTGTTGATTTCATAGTTTAAAAAATTTCAGATAGTAAAAAAAAAAAGAAGCGAAATGGGTTTTACTGTTTTAATTACAAATTTTTAACCTTACATACTAAACTTAAATGTTAGTGGAAGTACAATCAGGGCATACTAGAAGTCAGAGTTCAATTCTTCATTAGTTATCAAAACACTGTTGTTAAAACTCAAAAACTAACTCAATACTAATTGTAGCCTACACTGATTAGAAATTATTGTTGCTATTTGGAGCTCAGTGTAAAAATTGAATTTCTAAAATGTCATAATGTAGGCGTGCCTCATTTTAATTTCCATTTACTTGCTGATCAAGATTAATGCTATGATTAAATAAATGGATTCCCTCTTAAAACCTTAAACTTTCATAACATCTGATGTTTAGACATCTAAGAATGTTAATTTCATACAATAGGCCAACATCAACAGAAATTGACGTGGGCGAACTCGAAAACGGAAAAGTGACTTGTATTCGGGGGATACAAATAGGTTCCCTTTGCTTTAGGAAGTCGGACTGTGACCAAGCGGTTGCTGATCGCAGTCACAATGACTTTTGTGCTGTTAACAAGTCCTTCAGCGATGTTTAGGTTCCGCATAGCGAGGAACAGGGAACCAATCTTCAGACGGAGGACATGGTCAGGGACGCCTTTCCCAGTAGCCTGGTTCAGAAGTTGAACATCGACATCCATCCCATCATCGCCTTCTTTGTCCACAGAGTCAGCGCTTCTCAGCTCGTAAATGTGACCGTCTAAGGAGTTTAAAACGATATAGTTAATCTCCTTGACATTCACAATTACAGTTGAGAGAATCGCTCTCTGCGCACAAAGATCCCGATCCAATAGGTAATTTGGAGGAAATAGAAAACTGATCAAATCAGGCAGGGTAATAAAATGTCGAATGCCAGTCAAAGGGATAAGCATTTGACAATCCCTATCCTCACCAAAAGAACTGGAACTAATAGTTCCGTTGCCCACCTCAAGTAGAAACTCCTTGTTCTCCACCTCAAGAGAAACAGTGACTGTGTGGTGGTATTAACCACAACAAAAGTGTTGTTTTTTACTTCTAATACTGATTAATGGTAGGCTTATTAGTTTACTTTGATTTCAATACTAACAGCTGAGAGTGGAAGAGTGGTTTCCTTTCACTATCCATCGTGACATTTCCCTACAATAAACAGTGCTCAATCCACCGTGCCATGAGAAAATTTATTTGCTTGCAGTGCACCGGAGGTACTGACCCTGTAAGGCGTGGTGGCAGACCGCCACTTGGCGTAGTTAGTGGGAGCGTGGCCCTTGGTCCACACATGGTAGCGGAACGTGAACAGCGTCCCCATATCCAGCATACGAAGTAGCTCGGCCTTGCTGCGTGGGAAACTTGTGCGGTAACGTTGTGTCTCGAAAGCCGGCACCACCAGTGCCTGCCGACAATGAGTCAAAACCACTGACTACATGTACTGTGTGAAAAGACTTAGAGTATAATACCCGTGTTGGAACTGGTTGATGAACTTCATACTATATGAATTACAAAAGGGAGATATAAATCAGTTACATCTCTCTTCTAGTCTCTGGTTCACCTCTTTGAAAGTTTAGGATTTTTTATATAAGTAATGATCTAGGGCTTCTCCCACCTGATATTTTTCCAATGAGATGATTAGGCTATCCGTCATCAAATTTTCACAAAAATATAAAAACGCAAATTTCGGAATTTCTAAACGGTCCCATGTTTCTTAAGGAAAATTAAAATAACCCCTTACCTTTAAAAAGATTTTTGGCACATATGTGAATCTGAAATCCTGAATTTAGTGTTGTTTTTGTGAAAATTTTATGAAAGATAGCCTAATCATCGCACTGGAAAAATATCGGGTGGATGATGCTCTAGTATCATCATTATATGAAATATCCGCTAACTATGAACAATCATGTAATTAAAGACTTTGTTATGTTGTGTTTCAGGGTGGCAACTCCAACTTGAGTTCTAAATTCTCGGTTTTTAGGCCAATTCTTTGCTGCTTGGATCACCATATCCCAAATTATGGTATTGTATTGCCTGGGTTGGGCAAGTACTCAATATTTTGTGTCGGGTACATGTAGTTACTTCCTCCAGTTATTCAAAATCACTGTCGCTCCTCTTAGGCGGATTTTGAGTTATGTTGAATCACTTGAAATATAAGGGTTCTCTGTCGTTCACGGGAAGTCACCAGAAGTCACAGTCAAAAAAATAAAATAAAAAGAATAACTATGTGATATTTTGAAATTATCAACGTTGAATTTCCAATAAATACAATATTCTTGCTGGTATATACATTAAGGAAAACACACCAAGTAATTCTATAAACATTTACAATAAAGACAATTTGGAGAGTACAATACAAAATTAATATTAACTTGTGTGAGATGAGACTCATTTTTTTATTCTTATAAAGGAGTCCATTGTTTGGCACACGGTTGAATGCCATGGATCGGTGGCACTTGGAGGGGAGAGGGGGTACGCCGCTGGGCTTGACTGACTAGCGCTTCTCGAGTACATAGCTCATTTTGTGGAGAATAGTTGAGGAAAGGAGTGGGGGGAAGTGTTGACAGTGTTACCAACCATGTATGATGTCTATGCAGATGTCAATCTTACAAGCAATGCCGTTTATCGTGCTTTCGAGGACAGTCGGTAACAAACGAATGATACAGAGGGCAGAATAATAATGTGTTTATTTTAGTGTTATTTAACAAAGTTTATCAATAAAAAATTAATTTATTGTCTTTAAATTATTAATGTATTACTTAATTGTTATCAGCTCTTAACACTCCAGTTTTGAAAATTGTAGTTATAAATATTTTATCATGACAATTTGCAATATTTAAATCGAAGTATATATAATTGGTAGCATATTTATTTATAGCTAAATTATTCTATTTGTAACAGTAGATAAATCCCTATTAAAACAATTTTTATCTAAGAAAATGGCTTGCAATGGAAATAAATTAAATTAAATTGAATTACAAAAAGGACACGATTTTTACATCACTCTGGCTATATTTTACAGCCCTCTTCTAATTGTAAATAAAATCACCATTAAAAATCGCTATATTATTAGGTCTGAATATGTTATCCGGAATTTCGGATTATCAAGGACAGGGTTTGTGAGATCCTACTGTATATTGACTAATTCTAATGAGTGCAAGCCTATTATAACCTTTATCAAGTCAAGAAAATCACAACATTAACCATGAAAAGGCCTAAGTTTACATCAAAAACAAAAATAATATTACAAGCATTAGTTTTACAGTCAGTGTTGAATATAGGCGTAACAGTGTAAAGTTAACTTAATGTTCTAACAACTCACTGTGCTCTGATATGTTTATCATTTTTCAATGACAAATTTGTACATAATCATACGCTATCTACCTTCGTATTTCATTAATTCCAGAGAAATATAAACACAAGCATCTACATCAATTCGATATGCCAAAGAAGTTAACAATTGTAATTACCAGTCTTGAGATTCATCTTGAGCATGTAGATTTGTAACAATTAGGTTTTCAATTATAAATAATGTAGACTATTAAAAATGGTACAATGGTGTATCCGTAGGGAATAAATAAATAAATAATCCGTTTCACACCACAGTTGATAAGCAGAGGAGAAGAGAAATTTTGAATACAAACACGTAGCATTTGCTGTGTTGGCAACACTGTCGACACTTTCCCTTACTCCTTTCCTCAATAGTTCTCCACAAAAAGAGCTATGTACTCGAGAAGCACTATCGGGTTGACTGACCTTGAGTCAGGATGCATGAACGCAACTAGGGTCATAAAGGACGCAATGCCCTATCTGGTGCCGAACAGCAGACCATCGTCTTGTTGTCCTCATTCTTTATCTACCTGGCTTTCAGTTAAAATACAAATAACCACACCTAGAACCAGTTAAAAATAACCACCTGTCGAACCTTCTTCAAATCACTTTCATATCCTTGTTTTTGAGAACCTTGGATCTCTCTTTAACTCAATTTTGTTCATCTTTTTGTCAATATAACAAAACATAAAATAAATCATCATTCTTTTAAGGCTTTACGTTTCTTGGTTATTTGTCAAATCCAACAACCTAATAAAAACCTGTCAAACCCGTATATTTTAAAAATACATATTTTCACAGTTTTAAATTGATATTCCTGGCATATTCCCGGGTTTCCGAGTTGAATGGCCACCCTGTGTTTATGCAACTCTAGCTGGGAATTATTGAAACTTATAAATACAGGAAAAATTTGGAATAATTATTGAAAAGCAGCAACCTGATCCAAGTTCTGGTTTAAACAAATGAGAACTCTACTCACCTTAGTGTATATAATTCTAAAACTTACATAGTACCATTCACTGTTTCTCAATTAACGACAAAATATATGATGAATTAAAGATAAAGATAAAACTCTTCTGTAGTGTTAAAAATAAAATTGTACCCGTTATAAGAATTTTAGCACAGCCCAATTGATCTCCACTACTAATAGGCGGATCGATTGGTGTTGTGTATCTAAAGCTGACGCTCAAAAGCCTCAACTCCCATTGCTGCCTTCACCATAATGGAACTCACATTCTGACCAGTTTTTATAGTACAGATATAAAATTTTCTATTATTAGCAACAAACAATACACTTTAACGAAATATTTTCAAAAATTGAAGATGTGACATGGATATTTTATTTAAATTTTACCTTTTTAGAAGATTCCAGATCAAGAGTTTGGATGGATTTCTTTAAGTATGCGTAGAGTCCAAACATGGGAAGAAAGTCAATGTCAGTGAGAAACACGTACGGGGTATTGACTTGTTGAAGAGCCACGTTTCGAAGCAAATTAACCGGGTAAAAGTCCTGAAAATTAGATTTCATTCAAACATTTCTTTACAACAATTTTGTTTATTACTAATCAATGAACTATTTTAAAATCATGGTCAGGATTATTGGCAGGTGGGTGATGAGCTGCTGCAACCGATTACCTTGATAAGCTGTTTCCAGGAGGTAAAAGCATTGACTATTTACACTAACGTGAATATATCTCTCATCCAATACATTTAGTTTGAGACAAAAATTTGGAAGTTTTGTGTATGCGGCGCCAGAGTCGCTGCCATCGATGTTGTTATTATTCAGCTGGATTTACAGTGCTGCCAAAACACTTTACCAAAACATAAACATAATTTTCAGTTATAAAATGTTTCATCCTTAGTTGAGAAGAGTGGTAATACTGATTTATCTTATTATGTCTCTTGTACTTTTGTGTACGCTGCGGAAGATGGCACCACCGTAATTTGGTTTCAACACGCCTATGCTATGAGAAGTCTATTCACATTAGTGTATATAGTCAAAGGTAATAAATAGTAATTGTTTTTATTGGAATCATAACGTACCTGATTGAACAATTTTTTGTAGCGTTAGGTGCTATATTTTTTGCACATTTAAACTATATTTCTTTTCTATTTTGGCCTAATGATTGTTTAATTCAATAAATTAACTGTTGTTTAACAAGTGAATCAGATGGAGGGTTATATAATGATTATAAAGGGTGGATTCAGGATTGTCATCTTATTTAAACAAACTTTTATGGAAAATGTTAAAGCAGGCTATAGGAAACATGTTATGAGCTGTATATATGTAGGTAACTTACAAAAAATGTTGTAATTTTCATCTTTAACAAAAAATCACAATGTTAGTCTACAACAAAAACACTAAAAGACTATATAATTTAAGTGTGTGGTGTGAAAGAGAAATATACTCTAAGGATTTACACTGTACCACTACAAAAAATGTTTTCCCAAACATTATCCAAACTCAACTCTGGTTTTCAAATATATTTCTCATGTCAGTAAAGTTTTTAGAACAATAGCTCTTCTAAAAAGAATAATAAATTTTATTGGTTGACACAGTCCAAATATATAGGAAATTAATTAGGGTGAAGTTTGTTCACACTTCTTGTCAAAGTAGACCTTCATGAGGTGTCTTCCTCTTCCATCTACTTTTTTATAAGCTATACATTTAAAAGATCTTGTTTCAAAAAAATTATAAAAACATTTTTTATTGGTTTAGCAACAAGTCGAAAGACGGTTGTGTATATAAGTAACAGCTGGCATTAAAATTTAATAATGTTTGTAACCGTTACTTTTTGATTCTGGTCAAAGCAGCTACTATTACCTTCCAGAAACAATTTACAAAGTTGTAGCAGCTGATCAGCCACTCGCCAATAAGCCTTTCCAGGACTATAGCTCCTGGCTATACTGTGCTTTGAAAGACATTATTTAAAAACTTTCTGAAATCAAAACTAATCAAATTAGATGTTCAATAAAATAAATAGTAAAATTTTGGTTTGTTAGCAAGTCCACTGTTTTACTCACTCCTTCTTTGTAGACTATGTGATAACCGATGTTTTTCCTATCTTTGAGTACCTCGGACGTCAGAGCATAGCTTAAAAACTGCTGAGCTTCGGCATCAGACATATACAAGGTTAAGCTGATCGGACCTGCAATTTGACAAAAAACTATAAACCATAGAGCATATGATACACCTTTGTGCTCAGTTGATAAATTATTGAGAAAATTTATCAAAAATTAAAGAGAACATATTTCCGCTGGGGATTAAAATTAGTTGAGATTGTTTGAATTCGTGAATCAACTGTTTAAATATGCACCTTGTAACATAACTAATTGTTAAATCGTTAAACTTGGCCAAAACTCATTTAATGACTATAGTCAATAGTCAAAATATAGGAGTTTATGAATGGTGTCATTTTAACTACAGTGCAATGAGTCTTAATACTAAAAAAGAAGAATTTTACTTAATACAGTACTAAAATAAACATAAATCAAAACTTGTGATATTTTTAGATTCTTATATAACTCCTTGGTCGCATAAGTTATGTACATAGTTATATAGAAATAGCTTTCATTCCTATATTCATTAAACATGGAGTTTTGAAAATTAAGGAGAAAATTAAATTTTCCTTGTGTTTTACACGGATGGCACTATATTTTCAGATTATTTTTCTGTGTTCCCACTCCAATTTTTTCCGGATTTCATGATCCAAAACTCATGACATTCATGGTCTACAAATTGAGTGATTTTGCATAGAAAATAATAATCAACAGACAAAACTTAGACCTATATAAATTGAATAACATAAGAGGCCAATAGTGTAAACTCCTCCAATAGTGTATGTATATAACAACGGCAATAGTTTTATCTCTTTTATGAATCTTGCAATAGAGAAACTAAAACAAACTATACCGTATCATACGAACGCCGCGACACGCCATGCAGTTAACTCAGCTTCACCCATTCACACAACATGACTTTTTGCCGTGCGCCATTTACGGTGCGACATCAGATGTCATAAATAATAGTAATAACTTTGAATTATTAACATTCCTACTGAAAAGGTTATTTTTCTTACTCTTCAACGTCGCACCATAAACGACGCATGGTGAATAGTATCACATGGACGTGGCCGTACTCCATTCTGTATGCGGTATCACCGTATTATGACCGTATACGTGATAAAACAACAACTGGGAGATTTAGGTTTGTTTTCCATTACAAATATTTAAAGTAAATAATAAAATGTATAAAAAATTTAATAAATATGCGTATATTTCAGAATACTATTGGACCTTGCAAAAGTTATGCAAAACTTGGAGAGGCCATGACAGTGTAAAAATTTGAAATAAATTAAATTGAATTTTAATTTGGTTAAGGAGGCAGCAAAAGTATAATATACATCACAATCGACAGTGAAAAATAAAGTATCACAATCATTATGTGGTTGAAACATTAAAGCAACAAGGCTCTGATAATTTCCCCCCCCCCCCCCCTACCTGACAGTTCTAAGCCCAGTTCCATTTTAATGTTAAAGTGCTCCAATTCAATGGTAACAACTGGAACGATCCACCTGTGCCGTGGACACAATACTTTCCTGCAGATTCATGTACATATAGACAGACGTGTTGTTTTGAGAGAGCGATAGCTCACCGCTTGCTTTAATTGGGGTTCACCTTTAAACAAAAGAACCATTTTCAAGATTTTGTGATAAAATTCACGGCTTACTCCAGGTGTTTTCAACGTAGACAAAATTCACAGCTTATTCACGGTTTTAAACTTTTCACGGTTGAGTTTGGACCCTGTTTTTAAATGGGATCTAATAAAACACATTAAAATCGTAAGGATAGGATTTCATAATCACTGTATGAAAATTACACAATTCTACGTTTGGATGGCTTTTAGTTCTGATTCCCAAGAGGCAACCATATCCGTGAGGATATAGGTGCCCATTGCTGCAAAAACAGCCCGCTATATGTACTTAGCCAGTTTACATCATGCAACGGCGGTTAGGTTAGGAATTTTATTGCTCAATGTAAAAAATACTTAAAAGGTTTAATTGAAGATAACAAGCCCACTTAAGGTTGCACAGACACAAGCTTACTCTGGCAGCGGGGGCAGTAGTTTCCCTGGACACCGCTATGCGCCACCAGTGGCACGCCACAAATAGGCATTCTGTTATGGGCAGCGCAAGTGGCCTGCTCACATAGCGTAGTTTCGTTTTTCAATTCTCCCAAGAAAAGTATTTTAAATAACTCCATCATTTTTTTGGGATTATTATTGCTGTCTATTGGTCTTCAAGATTACATAATTAAAAAATCAATTCAATTTAAATCTAAGCAGATAAATTATTTTTAAGGTAGGCCTAATTACTCTCATTTTATTTAATTAGTTATAATTTTTAGTTAAATTAATGTTAGGTTTTAAAGCTGAGCCCATACTACCAAAATTTCAAACAAAATAGGTTTCTTGTGAAAGTTGCAGGAAAATTTGCAGATTTCAGTATTCCTGCCCTCCATAGCCCTTAAAGTAGATTTCCAAAATAAAATACAAATTTATGTCATAGTTACAATGAAAGTATAGTTTTGCCCAACCTTAATCTCTTGGCAAATCAACCATTTCTGCTGGTCAGCAGCGGAAGGAAGCTTTTGTCTTCTTGCTTGTCAATGACTTAACTTTGACCAATTTATGGCTGTCTAAATGGCTGGGATCAGTACAAATCACTAACAGGTGACTTTTTGTTTTGAATTAATAGAGTATTTCTGACATATTCAGCAATAAAATACCTAACCTAACATCCACAGTGCACTTTAAATTAGTGGCATCTGAGTAACAAGTACCACTTTAACTCCTAAGACATAAAATAAAACAAATGTAAGCAATTGAATAAAATAATGTGGGAATAGAAGATCAAATACAACATTTAAAGATCCATTGTGAAATTTAAAAATAAAGATTACTGTACAACTAATCTCAAACTGGACACCCACCATCCCAATGTTTGCATAGCATTTCCACCATCTGCAGTCGATCCATAGACAGTTGAGCGACCAGTGTCACGTCGCTGCCATCTGTCGAGGGCTCGAAGTCGTAGTCGAGGAAGTAGAGATGAGTGCGCAGCCGGTTGACTCTGGCGCGTCGGAACTCGTAGCAAGGGTCCTCCTCATTCAGCTGGAAACAAACAATATTTTTTGAAATTGGTATATAATGTCCGAATCCCATATGTTTTAAGGCAGAACCGAGAATCAACAAAAAAGCTGTATCAATACAACTGTATTTTACTTTCAAGGTAACATGATAAATATATACAGTATATTAAGATAAAGTATAAATTCAATGATCTATTATATTGAAGGTGGTTCGTGAAGCACTGTTAAGGCAGAGCAATCCCAGCTAACCTCACTATTTTTAACATAAAATTAACAGCACAAAATAATAGTAATCCTGTGACTTAAAGTCCAATTCAATTTTTCCCTCAGATTTCCTATTTTAACTTCCCCAAGAAATACCCTAACAGACAGAGTGTGACCCAAAAATAAACCAAGACTTGCAAACAAGAGAAATGATAATTTTACGAAAGGCTTATTTATAATACCACTATGTAGATACCGTACCTTGCTAAGTTCTCTTTCTTTAAGAGAAGTTTTTGTAATATTGCAGCCAAATAGTTCTCTCCTCAGTAGATTTCCATCATACTCCAAGAATGTTAAATAAAGGTTACGGAAGAATTCCACATGCTTGTTCTTGACTTTTAACTTGCTTGGAGAATTCCAGTGAATTACCTGAAATGATTAACAAAATATAGGTACAAATAAGAGCATCTGTGAGATAAGTGAATCAGAGTCAAATAAAGCACTAAATAATAGACTTTTGGCAAGTATTTCAATAGCATTTTAACTCAAATAGTCCGGTGTGATGATATCAACCCAAAGCAAAAAAACAGAATAGCACATACTTTTCTAGCATGGTTTCATTTAGGACACATTAAAGTACCAAAATGTGTATTTATGCAGTTATAGATAATAGAGAATGATGGTTAAAAGAGTGACGGTCAATCGAGATTCTACTCTACACCAATTTCTAAGATTTCCAATTAGGATTAACCATAAAAACTTACCCTGACAAAATCTACATAATTAAGGCAATTAATTATTCCACTCCAATCCCCGGTTGTCACAAAAATGTTGTTTTTCTAAACCACTTTAGTATCACCGTTCTGCCTAAGAGGTTACTAGATTATGTTGACAGCATCGGGTGGGAAGTTTGCTACAAGTGTATAGTACCTAGAACTTTGTTGATCCAAACTAATTGGGACCGTTCAGACTGATGAATTAGCCGAACAATTGTTCTGACCGTTCCGATTAGCTAAACCAGTGTTTCTTAAGGGAAATCCATTAAAAACATTGTTAACATGATATTTTTACAAAATAAAGCAACAAAGTAGGCCTACATGAAAAATATCACTCCACTTTTATATATCACTGAAATGACAAAAAAGAAAAGAAAAGAAAGCGTTGCGAAAATAACTTGTGGTTTGAGTCACATTTAAATATGTTACTACTTATCTCTTGAATGGAATGTCACACAACTTTAGTGGTTGTAGGTAGTTTTGTTATCAGGTCTTATCGCTGGAATAAATTACTGCAACCCGCAACCAGACTTCAAACATAAGCATTAGAGTGTCCTCATAATTTATGTTCATGTGAGATGTCCTCAATAGTGAGACAGCCGAGCTCGAAATATTGACACCATTAATGTACTCTACGTATATGTAAATAAAGAAAATTTTTCTTGTCTTGTCTTGCTCGTTGGAAGTAAACAATATGAATTAAATTGAGTAAAATAAGCTAACCTTTGGTGTAATTCAGTACCTATGACATTTTCAGCAAGCCTGTACTCTGTACTCTGTTTTAAAAGAAGCCGTATTTTCTATTCGGAAAGATGTATTGTACATTTTTTATCCTCTCCATTAACTTTTACTGAAGAAAGAAAAATTGTACTTTCAATCGGCGATCCGGATTATATGGAAAATCAGATTACCAACGTTTGGATTACCGGCAACACTGTTCTAGTGTGCCTAAGCCATCCATTCTTCTCTGTACCTTTGATAGTATTTTTCTCTACCTGCATTGAGTTCCTAGCACAACTTTATAACAGTTGTGAAATTGACATAAGGGTAACGCAAATGAAGTTGTCAAAACATGTGGCAAGTCTTTTGGCTGTCCACTATGACAACTTCCCTTCCCTCATGATCTATTCATGTTATAGACAGCAGTAGGATGATGTTATTCGGCTGAGGAACATTAGCTAGTTGGTTGGAAAGTCAGAGGGCAGAGAGGATTGCCTATTTTGAGCTTCAAAAACAGCTGTCTCAGGAGCACGGGAGTTGGCCCTCTGCTATTACATTTTGATTTCATACCTTTCCTTTCCTTCAATATCATCCTTCCAGGAGCCTGAGAAAGATACCAATTAGAGACAATCATGCTTAACGGTTTGGCCAACGTCTTTTTATTCACCAGTAACAATGACACCCACCTTGAGGTCAGTGACCTCGGTGTAGCAGAGCTCGCTGCGCGTGTTGTCGCTGAGCTGCACGTTCCACTGGCAAGGCAGGTTGTACACCAGGTATGGGTGCTGCTTGATGATGGCATTGAAGATGTCCTGGTCTGCAAGCGAGGTCGTGTAGTGGGTCATGAGGTCCTTCTCCGCGATCAGACGCCACAGCTGGCCCCAGCCCAGCTCCCGCAGCCGCTTCAGCTCCAGCAGGATCACACCCGTGTTGTAGCTGCCAGAGAAAGAAATCAGTTCAGATAAGAAACCCACAAAAACATGTGAACTTAACTTTAACTCAACACACAAGCCAGCTGTTTTGGACTTGATCCTAAGTGATGCATTGCCTGAATTACCTCCTCTTCATCGTTGACCAGCCTAGGCCGGATTGATGGCGTCAAACATTTTCTTCCAAAAACTATACATAACTAATTTACACTATGTACAAAACATATATTTAACCTAACTCTGGCGGTGGACATCATAGCGAGTTTGAAGCTTCAAAAAATTCTTCTAGGGAGTAGAGAGGGTTTCCAAGTAGGATGTCATTCATTCTACGCCTAAAAGCAGCAAAGTGTAGTTCTATTAGATGGTGTGACAGAGCATTATACACCCTAACAGCTATGGCAGGGAAGCTGTCCCTCTACATCAACAGTCTGTAACTTTTTGTGTATTTGCTGAGCCCCTCGAATGTTGTGCCCATGCATTTGGCCTCGGACTTCATACAGGTTGAGATTAGTTGATGTTGAGAAGGCAGTCAAAAATATATTGGCTGAAGACTGAAAATTCTAAGTCATGTGAAAAGTGGTCTACATGGTTCTAGCCTATTGCCGTTTGTAATGATTCTGTGTGATTTTTTTTTCAAATTTTAGAACACATATACAACCTGTTGCATGGCCCCAAAGTTGGACTCCATATGTAACATGACTATGGAACAGAGAAAAATATACAGTCAGCAAATACTGACCAGTTATCTGATATTTTAACTTCCTAAACAGGAAAATGATTCTGCTTAGTCTAATACAGATCCATAATCCATGTGATAATCCATTTTACTTTTGGGTCAATTATAAATCCCAGCAGTTTTACGGGGGGAGGGGGGGTCGAGAGATGGAGATGTTCTGCTGAGGGTACATAAAAGCTACTGTTTCTTTTCTTCGTTGAGCTTACGGTTGTTCTTTGTAAACCAGCTCTTAGCCTTCTCAAATACATGCTCAGATCTAGCAATCCCTTCCTCAGGATGTTGTCCCTTGCCATTGAGAGTAGTGTTATTTACAAAAAAGCAGAGTTTCACCCTCCCAACCCAGGTCAGGATCAGAAAGAGGGTAGGGTCTGACACTGAGCCCTGGGGAAGCCATGGTCTATCTTGGCCGGCGCGTAAGAGCTCCCTCGACTGCCACCATCCGTTGTCTGTCCTGTAAATAATTATCTAATGCCTGGAGCACAACACCTCCAACACCGTGTAAAACTCAAGCTTTTCAAGCATAATGTCATGTTACACTACATTGAATGATTTTGTGAGGTCGCATGGGACTAATGCTAGAGATTGTTTTTCCTCAAAAGCATTTAATGTCTCCTTAACCAACGAGATGAGATGAGAACTATAGATTTTCCTGTACGGAAACCATGTTGAGAGCTCAAAAATAGTCATTGACTTCGAAATGTGTAACAATTTGACTTTGCATTAGTTTCTCTATTACCTTAGCTATGGTTGGCACTATGGAAATACACAGAAAGCTGGATGCGAGGTTTGCATCCTGGATGCAAAATTCAGGTAATTTTATGGAAAATTGGCAAAGTGTGAGACATCTTTAGACAATTCTGTAAAATTGCTATATATTTTCATTTTGGACAATGACTTCCGCTCTGATACATATTTATTTTTGTCTTCAAACATACACAATGACCTGGACCCTAAATGAGATATTAAAAATCCCTTAGTAACAAACTATTCCACCAAACACATAGTCACTAGTACAGAACACATAGAACAACCGATAAGGGAAAATTTTTTTATAGAACATAGAACACCGAACACATAGAACAAACTAGTACAGTAGACTCAATCTTAACCGGCCACCGTTCAACCGGTCTCCGCTTTAACCGGCCTACTCTGGCACAAAAACAACATCTTTTTAACCGGCCATTGTTTAATCTGAACATATCTTTAACTGGCCATGTTTCGCTGGAAATTTTGTTTACTTATCCTCTGCTGTATCATTCAATTCAACATTATATCATGTTGATGTTCTCAAACCAACAAAAATGTACTGTCCTAAACTTAAGTGTATGCATTTGGACGTACTATCCAGTAGAAAAAATAGGAAACAATTAGTATCAGTTTATTTTAGTCACAGATTTCATGGATGTCGGATGTTAGCTATAAATTATATAGAGAAATATATTTTGTTTTTTTTTCAAGCCATAATTACATTTAGTCCATATAAAATTATAGGTTGGCATTTTTAAAATGTACATTGGTTTAACCGGCCAAATCATCATCCGGCTGAGGCCTGGTCTCGAGGTTAAGAGGGAGTCTACTGTAAATACACAATCACAAATACAACGGACAAATTAAACAAAATTGATACAGAGAAATATTTAATTAATGTTGATGAGCCAGGAAAGAGAAATATTTACTATGATGTTAGATATATTGTTAACGTATTAGTCGTGGTAAACTTACATGACTTTTAATAGGCCCTGCAAAACATTGCACACAACCACAATCAATCTTTTATTAACAATCATAAACAATTAACAAATTTATGTTTAACGCACACAAAACCAACTTTAAATTGCTCCTAAAAAAATTTATATATTATAATTATTACAGCAGAACCAAATAAGACGACTCTCAAGGAGTCATACACAACAACAAGGAGTCTTATCAAGGTGCTCGTCTAATTGAGTGTTGTGCTATCAAGGTCAATCTTATGATAATCTTATACTCTAAAACAAGCAATGTTTGCATGGGCAAAAATTTTTTCTCTCCAAGGATTTTTTCATTTTTTGGTTGAAAATGGGAGTTTCAGCCACTAGGAATCGATTGGAGCTGGTCCCATGGCTGGAGGAAAATTTTTTTATAGTTACGAGAGAAATTATGTTTTTAAATTCAACTGTTAAAAACGGAGCAAGTTCATTTTTTCAGACATGTTTCTGTGATCCCTATTCATTGCGAGTTCTACACTGATACCTAAATTTAATACAGTCCTAAAACTGGTAGCATAGAGACTTTGTCAAACAGGACGTAAATAAAACCCATAAGGTTTGTTTGTAAGCAGACATGCAGCTAATTGATAAATAATGTCTCTGGAAGGAAGTGTAGGGAAGGTGTTTCCTAGAAATGAGCATAAAAACATTGTTTACTTCAAGATGTCCAAATTGTGGGAAATATTCATGAGAAAATGTTTTGTGTTATAAAGGTTCTGTAATGAGATACATTTTGAAATGTGTGTCATAGAGGTTGATTTTGCAGTTATTTTGACTTGAAAAATACGTGCTATCAAGGTATTTACATAGAAAGATATCATCTTATAGAGGTATTATTAACATTGAGTATTTTTTAATATTTACAGAGACAAGAAAATATTACTTTTTATAGAGGTAGTCGCGATTTCGAGTGTCGTGGTAATGAGACTCTACTCTACTAGGAGTTATGAATCATCCTTACCCTCGTCCCAGAGCTGGCCATGGGCGATGTTTTTTCCACAGCTTGCCTAAATACCAGTCACTCTGGTTCTCAACCAGTCCTATACTCTGAAATAAATAGGTAATTGCAAATAAATATATGAATTTATTAATACTGAAACAATAGTTTTTGTTTAATTTAATTTTTTTTTTAATTTCTGATAAAATGTATACAAAAGTGCATGGTTATAGAATTAAATAAATAAATAAATTATTCTAACAATAATTTATTAAATTTGTAGCCTAAATTTAGTAAAAAAAGAATAATTAAATTGCTTTCTTGTTTCTTTAACCACAAGAGTAAAATTATTATTCCCTTGCAATGAATGAAATATTTTTAGTGTATTTAGGTCGTAGCGCATTACTTGGACCTTACTGAGGAAGATTCTTGTAATGTGATTACTAAAACTCTTCATTACAGTACTAGAGACTAAAATCTGCTTTATTTAATCTTTTATAAATTCTATTCACACAGATTTTCTATGACAGTTGCCAACATAAAACATAGACCTGCCTGTTTCTCCTGTAGTTTGCTGAACAATTTCCAGAGTTCAGCGATGTCCGTAGCAAATGTAACATCGGTGTCTAGCACTATGACCCTCTGTAATGCCGGCGGAAGCACCTTGGGAAGAGTGAGCTTCATTAGTCCGTAAACACCCGAGTAGTGTTTGTTTGGGATCCAAGATACATCCGGAACGACGTTGTCCGCCAGGTAAAAACTCATCTCCACTATGGAAATCAAACATTTGGATTACTAGGGCTCTCTTTCATTATTTTGGTAAGCGTAACTGGGAAGGTCACAAAATGTTTCACTTAGAGGTAAGTTTTTAAAAGCACTTTAGAATTGTGATTAATGTACACAATTGGTCTTCGAAATAGATCCTGTTTCCTCTAAATTAGGGATGTGTCGATACCAAAATTTATCAATTCTCAACACCAATACCTGAAATATCGATTCTCGATACTGATACTATTGACAAATAATACGCCTACCTGTAGGTAAAAAAAAATCACTTGCATATAATATTTGAAATTCAAAATTTTTTGTTCAAGATAAAATAATTTTTTACTTAGGTTATGTTTTAGGTTACCTATTAACATAAAAATATAAAAGCTCACACTTGTAAATGAGGTAATTTTGGAATAAAAACAACAAAATGGTAAAAAAATACTTTTATTCTCCAACTAGTATTGTCCACACATCCACACTTCAGATGCCATCTCCTACTACTAATTTAAGTATTATAATAACCTTTACACTAAATTAAAAATTAAGATAAACATAAATACTGATTCATTCATTTACCATTAAAATGAACGTTTAACACTTGACAAAACTAATTTTTCAAATAGTCCAATATGGATACAGACAGAGTGTATTTTAATTTTAATACATGCCAGTGCGGAGCTAATATAGAACAGAACAGCAGCTGCGTAGTAACAACCATTAACTGGTAAGCGTAGAGATTATGCTGATGCACTATTTGACACTAGCAACTCCTATAGTTAAAAAAAATCCTTTCAATTTTGTGTCATGAGATGAAATAGCATGAATAACTGAATACAACACTGCAGACGATAACCACAGTTTCGATATTGAAATATATATCATCGCTTGTCAAAGAAAGGCCCTACAAAACTCATAGATAAAACACAAATGCCGATTGGCTGATATAGCCACACAACCTTGCGTGTCGACCAATGATGGGCTTTCTTAGGATTGTTACACACTTGATAAGTGGCTCCTCTGCGACACGGTGGCAAAAGCGTCTAGCACGGTCGCATCACTTGGAAGAGGCAGGATGATAGTCCCGGATTATAATGGCCCCGTTGTGCCCCTGACAAGTAATGCGACCGCGTCACAGAGGCGCCACCTAAGTGTATAGGCCCTACAGTGAATAGAGACAGTCAGTTGTTGTTAACAAAAAGTATAATTATGGTTTTTTCGTTTTATTTTAACTTTTATTTTAACTTTATTGTAAGATAAAAACTAACGTCTTTAGTGTCTCTCTACAAGTAAATAAATATAAAGACAAATCCAAAAAACTGAAACCAGAAAACAAAAAACATCTAACTGAAGTAAATGATAGATCCAGAATGGAAGCACAAACAGCACCCAGCCTAAAGGATGCAAACTCTCTTAATTGTCAACCTGAAAACCTCCCTAGCCCAAAAAAGCAAAAAATGCTTAACAATGTTTATATGAAAGGCCCACCCATCACCGCAATGCTACTGGAAAAAGAAGAAAGCTGGGAAATATTCTTTGAAAAAAACATAGAGCACTTCAAAACTATAAATGCAAACTACATCAATGCAGCCTCTCACAAGTCTGGCAACGAGATTCAAACACCTTTTTTAGGATTCCGAACCAAACCAGTAATAACAACTTAACTAAACTAGGAAAAAACCCGTTGCCTCAGCCAGCCAAATTATCGATTTTCCACCAAAACATTGATGGCCTCAGTACAAAAATTGACAGACTAAACCACCAACTTTATCAAACCAAACCAAGCATAGTTGTACTCACAGAACATGGCCTTTCTAAAGACAAACTTGAAAATACCCAACGACATAATTATGTATACATTGGGGGATACTCGAGAACTGAACATAGAAAAGGTGGAGTTGCAATATATGCAAACAAAAATCTAGGTAATGACATTTCCTGCATCGACATTGCAAAAAACAAATAGAACTTGTCTGTGAAACACAGCTTATAAAAATAAAAATGAAACAAACAGAGCTGTATATCCTAGGAATATACAGGCCCCCAATCTATACCAATCTCGACCTGGCTCTTGACACCCTGTCCAACATTCTTGATGACCTACCAACTTGGAAAAATCCAGTTATTATAACTGGAGACATTAATGTAGACAGCCTGGCTGATGAAGATGACAGTAAACTCCTAAATCAAGTTCTGCTGAGCCATGACATCAACCGAATACCTCTACCGCCAACAAGAATCACCTCTCACTCAAAAACATCAATCGACATGATTGCAACGAACTTGCTGCAAACAGAAGTTGACACTGCAGTTCTGCTCACAGGCCTATCAGACCATACGGGCCAGATCTGCACAGTACATCTTGAGTTTGACAAATCTGTCATACCAAACACAACTCGAAGATATTACAGTGCTCAAAACATAAAAAACCTTAAAAACCTTCTAGCACAAGAAACTTGGGAAACCGTAACCAACACTCAAAACGCAGACCAGGCTTACTCAGAATTTGACAAAATACTGCGAGAAGCACTAGATACAGCTTGCCCTAGTGTACAATCAAGACCAAAGAAAAGAAAAATATTTACAAATCAAGAACAAGAGCGAGAACTTATGAGGCTGAAAGGAGCATATACTACAGCACTCAACAACTCAATTCTGATTAATAATGAAGAAAATAAAAGACAAACCAATGACAGAAAGAGAGAATATGACCAATACCTCAAACAACTCAGAAAGGAAGCTGCAATAACCTATATTGCAAATGCAGAAAACCAAAGCAGAGCAGTCTGGCAGGTCATAAACAACAATCGTTCCAACAAAAAATCTCAAAAAAACCAAATAAAATCTCTTGACATTGAGGGCACAACCCTGATAGATCCCCAAAAAATAGCTGAACATATGAATCACTTCTTTGCTAATGCTGCTGAACAAGTTCTATTAGATTCTCAACAAGCACTCCCAAAACTACATCCAGCACTACATGAAAGAGAGTTCATGTCATTCGAAGAGAACCTTTCGCCAACAGATAGAGCTGAAGTAGATAGAACTATAACATGTCTAAAATCTAAACCATCATCAGGAATCAATGAAATATCATCAACAATTCTGAAACACTGCAAAAATGAAGTGCTAGACCCAATAGTTAACCTAATAAACAAGTCTTTTCAACAAGGCACTTTCCCCTCCATACTTAAACAATCATTAATCTACCCGAAGCATAAGAAAGGATCCACCTCCCTTGTCAACAACTATAGGCCTATTTCGCTTATCTCAACCCTATCAAAGGTCTTTGAAAAAATAGTTCTAACAAGACTGCTCACACATCTAAAAAACAATAGTATTTTAACCAATCACCAACATGGCTTTAGACAAGGCAAGTCTACCATCACGGCTATAATTGACTTGGTAGAAACTATCATTGATGCCACAGAAGCAGGGACTACAACAACAGGTATTTTTCTGGACTTTAGTAAAGCATTTGACAGTCTGAGCCACAAACATCTTCTGGACAAACTGCTAACGCTAGGAATACAAGGAACCGCACATCAATGGTTTCAGAGTTATCTCAGCGGAAGGACTCAAATGACAGAGATAACTAATGTAACAAACAAGACATCCAGAAAATACAGATCCACACAAGTACAGACAACCAGAGGAGTTCCTCAAGGATCTGTCTTAGGTCCAGTTTTATTCATCCTGTACACAAATGACATTATTTCTGTGTTACACGACAATTGTGATGCTTTCCTATATGCTGATGACACTGCCCTTGTTGTATCCCACAAAAATATACAAGAGCTAGAAATAAAATCCTACATTGCTGCCAGCATTGCCAAACAGTACAGCCAAGAGAATGACCTCGTGCTAAATGAAGACAAGACGCAACAACTCTTCTTTGGTTCACAAAGAAGGACTGCTCATGCGCTACCAGATGTAATACCATCCCAAGAGGCCAAATACCTTGGGATAACCATTGATAGTGACCTCAACTGGAAACCCCATGTAGATCAACTCTGTAAGAAACTTAGCACTGCTCTTTATGTCATCAAGCGCCTGAAACACATCAGTAACGCAGAAACCTCAAGGACTGCCTACTATGCTCTATTTGAGGCGCAAATGCGTTATGGACTGATTGTATGGGGGCTATCATCTCAGGGGAACCTTCAGAGGGTATTACGTCTACAGAAAAAGGCAGTCAGAATCATGGCTGGACTGGCATTTCGTGACTCATGCCGGGGGGAGTTCAAAAGGCTGAAACTACAGACAGTAGCTAACCTATACATTGCTGAGGTAGTTACCCACGTTGTTAACAAAAGACCCATAACAAACTTCTCAGAGGCTCATCATTATGACACCCGAAACCAAATCAACTACATACTCCCTGCACATCATCTGTCAGCCTATGAGAAAAAACCCAGCTACATCGGAGCAAAACTATTCAACAACCTTCCACCTGCACTGAAAGAACAAAAAAACAACCGGAACTTCAAAGGAGCTGTTCTTGACTGGCTACTGAAAAAAGAATTTTATTCTGTTGAAGAATGCCTGGAGGGACGAGGCCAACCTCATCACTGAAGAAGAAAAATTATGACGCCATGACTGTACTTAATGTTCATGTCAATAAAGAGTATTTTGTCTTGTCTTTGACTTAGGCCTTAACAAATTGATATTTAAGATTTGGACAATCTGCTTTTTTACAAAAAATCATTTAAGTAAATTATTAAAGAAAACAATATATTTCAACACTTCTGATAAAGAAAATACGGGTCTACTTTAACAGGCGCAAGGATTGCCTCGGCTTTTGTGTTGTATAGTTGACTGTTAAACAAAGACTTTACTCATTACAAGGCCTATTTCGTTTTCATGACCATCCGATATATGATAATTGAACACGTTTACATAGGAATTCAACTTAAATAAATAAAATATGATTTTTGGCTATAGCAATTAAATAGGCCTAATTGCCTTAAAACACAAAACAAAAATTTGTGCTTTCCTACTGACTGGTATTGGTATCAGATTGACATTAGGTGATCGATTCACGATATCGATACCAATGCCTAAGAATCGGTGGTATCGAGAATTTGTATAGAGAATCGACACATCCCTACTCTAAAAACCTATAACCCAATTCCTGTCAAATATTCCTATTACTGATTTCATCTCCTAATCTGATTCTTACTATTGAAAAAGTATTCGTTACAATAGGTTGATCCAAGTTTTATTTCATGAAAAAGTCATTGTATTACAAACCAAGCAAGCTATCTTTTTAGTGCTTTTAGGAAAACTAAGATCTTTATCGTCAAGTACAAAACGATCAGCTATGTCCACACACATGTGCGCTTTCTATTTCAACTTGTGCTTCAACTTCCAATTCACCATTCAATTCAACGTGCGCCAACGCTTGCCTTAATGCATGCATCTAAAGGCATGTCCTTCTACTATCTACACTCAAGCCTCACATATATTGAGTTTTTCAATATGTATGAAGATGTCAGAATTCTGTTAGGATGAATAGGTGTGACATATTTAATGTTTGTACAATACTGATAAATGCACAATATTTACATTTAAATAGCGTATTCCCTATAGGGGAAATTCGCTAGAAATAATCAAACATGTTTATTTTGCATCTAATTTCATAATGACATTGATGAGTCATTAAATTTAAATTCAAAACATACATCACAAGTGTTTAGTACATGAATGCTACTTAAGAGTAAATTAACCTACTAAAACTTAAGCCAGTTTCCTCAGCCTATACATAATACGCCTACAATATAATTTACGATCAATTTAAAATTATCAGTTATTATATTTAATTTAAATTATTTTTTAAACTACTACTAACTTTGAAATATTAATTTAAAATACAGTAAAATCAATTCTATATGATTTATTACAAATTAATAATGTCCCACAATCACAGCATACTTCAAAAAACTCAAGATTTTGTTTGTTATTAATTTTATTTACAAGGGCAACTCAGACTATAACATTGAATAACTTTCCCTTAAATTCCAGTTGAAACACACAGAAATCCAAGGCTGGTGGATCACCTTACACTATGGAATCAAGCTTGCTTCTCTTTCCTCAAATGGAACATGCCTTCAACACATCCCTCTATGTGCTAAGGCATGCGTCAAGATACATGTGCTCAGCACACCAAAAAGCGCACAAGTGTGTACATACCTACTGACAATGTCATAATGGGACAGGGCTGGGACGTTAGAACATTAGAACACACTTTTTTCACAGTACAAGGTGAAACTTACAATGGATGCTTTCCTGAAGCAATTTGTGAAATGAAGTTAGGGGAGCACATTTGAGTTTGACTACTCTTAAAGCAATTGTATTTATTTTACCATAGTTTGAGATAAATACATTTGTAAATAGTTTGAATACCGTAACAAAAATAAGTTTACCTTGCGGAACACTCCAAGTAGTGAAAAGGGTTTGTAGAATGACTTGAGCAACTGAGTCAGCAAGTAAATGGAAATGTAGGGGATTTTTACGGTAAAATAAAATTGATTTGATGAGGGTGACGACTGAACGACTGGCGTTGTATCCCGCACAAACGATGGCCACGTGGATGACTTCACACTTGGGTATGTCCGCCGTCTACAAAATGTACACATATACATTACATCATGTTGTTTACAACTTAGAAGCGGTAAAAATTTATTTAAAAATAAAAAAAAACAAAGAAAAATGCATGGACGAAGAAAAGTAAATTATTACATTTTTGTCAACTGAGGTAGGTACATCTGAAAAAGTAGTGACAATTTAAAAAGTAGTAACCATTCAATAAAATAATTTTAAACATTTCAATCAATAACTTCCAGATTTTACATACCTAGGTCTAACGTATTTATGTTTCAACCAACAAATTTCAAATAATAATTTTTATACATTCAAGAAGCCTTATGTCTGATACAGTGGGTTCCCAATAATATAAATTGATTGGGACTGGACTTTTTTTGGGATCGAGGAAACAAATATTTCATGTTTAACAAAACTATTACTAATATAAACATTTATATAGTGTGGAATTAAATAAATTGGTACAGAATAACTTAAGTTGACTCCAGGGGTTGGCAAAATTAACAGTCCGGAATGCTCGCTTGGTAGTCTAATGCCGTATATCACATTAAGTGCCATGGGCGTCATCAGTCAAGACGTTTATACAGAGTATGTTTCTTCTTCTCTTTTCAAAGGATCACTTCTTACTTTATAGTTCATGAAAGAAATGTTACACAACTGATTTTGACTAGCGTTTTATTTAATCTGTGCAAATCGGACAAAAAAGAGGGCACTATCTGTTTTATATTAAACAATTAGTTTTTGTTTTACCAATGTGGAATATAGAACAGGGTTTTTTTATCTCTAGGTTAAATAACTGCGGCCCTCTAGCGGAAGTCAAAAAACAGATAGCTCAACAATAATTACATTGCCGTTCAATTTCAAGAATTTATTGTCATAATTTTCTCAAAAGTGAGAACCGAGTGCCAGAAGTACCTTGAATTGTTACAATGTTTATTTTTGGTGTGCACATAATGTCTTCCACAAATCAGCCCCAAAATCATCCGTTATAACTGTTATGACTATTCTTTTTAGTTATATATATTTTTTTTTATTCTATTTTTGGTTTTGGATTAGGCAAACTTTTGGATTACCGAAGTTTTGATTAACAGGACCCCACTGTATCTATTTTATTGATCCATTTTAATAATATTTTTGTATTTTTTGTTAAAGATGCAACATCACAATGATTGAACAAACATTTTGGCAATCGACATTATTTGTTTCGCAATCGGTCGTTTTGAAGTGAAGTTCACGTAACGTAATGGATACATGCCTCTTGTTTTTGACAGGGTTGTTGGGTTGTCAGAGGTTTTCCCGAGTGATTCGTTTTCATAACTGCTACCAGTTGATTCTGAGAAACTGTCAGTTGACGGCGTAAAAGTTGGTTTTGTTCCTCCATTTCCCTCACTCTTCCTGCAAGCCTGGCTTCTCTGTTGTTGAATCCAAGCATGTTGTTGCTGTTGAAATCTGGAAATAATGCTTTTAATTAAATATTTAACCCTAGATCTGGCGATCGTCACTTTTGTGACGATTTGAGTGCGATTACCAGTGGCATCGTCACTTTTGTGACGATATCGACATGGGTCGGAACTTTCTAAAATAAAAATACGAAACCCGTTTTAAACCACAATAAATCTTATACCATTAGAAAGAGGAGGTTCTGAGGATTCATATTCATATATAAAACACTATTGAGCGCCTATTATGTAGCGAGAAACATAGTTCAAAATAACAAGAGATTTCAACATTTGATGTCGCGGCGAAAATATTCGTCATGTGATCACCAAAACAGCTGTTTTTGTCGATCGACAGAAAAATTAATACGAAACACAGTGAAATGCCAGTGTTACCATAGAAACTGAAATTTCTCGGACTACGAGTCGTCTGCTGACAGTTTTTTTGTATCTATTATAGTTACGGCAGAAAATATTTTTCAATAAAGTAAGGTTTTTGTGCCTGAGCGGCAATAGCCTCAGCGGCGTCGTCACTAAAAAGACGATTATAAAACAAGTAATATTTACGTTTTAGAATTATTTTTTCTGGAATATATTTACAGCGAAAGAAAGAAGAAGAACTGCCCTTTTCTTTGATGTGACTTGCTTCACGTTGCGACGGTAAATTTTGTTTTGCGAGCTTCTGAAAGGTCACCCTGATTTCTCCGATCTTCTTCGTCTTGGCCCAAAATGGTGGTCGTAAATATCGGTAGGCATTATAATATGTAGGCCTACTAAAATGTAACTTTCTTTGAAACTACAATATATTTCCTACAATATCAACATCACATTTTACAAAAAAATCAATTTATTACAATATTTTATACAGTTGTGAAATACTTGGAAAACTAGTCAATGATTGAGGTTGTAAAAATCGGTACGCATTATCATAAATTCGCCTGTACACCTTTTTGTGTTGTATATTTTGTACAATAATTATATATTTCCTAAAATTAGAATAAATTCCCTACAATTTGTATATCTCAGAATTTTTATAAGGTTTTTTTTATAAATTTTATGTTGCTTTGAAAATTTCATAAAAATTAGGTTTTTGTAACAAAAAATTCGAAGTCTTACATTCTGACATCATTTACTCATACATTTTACAATTCAAACCCATACAATTATATATTTTTTGAAAGATCAGCTATTTATCTATCATGCAGTATCATATCTATTTACTCTAGATGCATTCCACTATGTTATATATGACAATAAAAAAAGTGTGCAATTTTCTTGTTTTTTTTTAGTGTTAACAATTTTTTTTTTATAAAAAAATTTTGTTTGGGAGTATTTCTAAAACAATGATATTTCTACGTAGGGAATCATATTTCAAACAACTTTTACATTTAGGTCAAGTGTGAAAAAAAATTATTTGTTGGATTTCTTGCGGGTTGCTTTCAAAATTTATATTTTGCTGAATCCAAACATTTGCAAACTTTTTGCTTCTACGCCTAAACGCATTGCTTGAAAATATATTTTCTTATACCATTCTATTGTAAATTTATCCCTGAAACAGAAAATATATATATGTGTACACTTATTCCAAAGCAATTGGTCTGTGTGACGAAATATATGGTACCACTACAAAAAGGCAGAAATGGCTCTGCCAACGGTGTCAAACATGAACGCCAGATCTAGGGTTAAAAAGAACTAACAAGTTTTTACACAGTAAAGTCTCACTGTTTCAAAATATTGAGACGTTGCCTACATATTCTAAATAGGAAAATTTTTACATACTAGTGTATGTGTTGCTCGAAATCGAGCAATTTATTTTGATACAATAGAAACGTTACTTTTAGCTCTAAATCAATCACATCCGACTAATCCAATATTGTGAATATCTGTAATCACAAAAAACTACACATATTTTTCAGCTGTGAGTGAACAGATGTTTAAAATATTCGTCTAAAACCCAACGTTATTCTAATGGGAAAATTTCAAATTTAATTCGTGTATAGCGCCCTTATTTTACGTCCGATTTTCATAAATTTTTGGCATAAACAACTACAGACCAAGCCCTATCCAACGACATCAAAAACTTGAATATCGGTTGAAAATTGTAAGAGGAGTTCTCAACACAAAAAAACCTTTAGCGTATTAAATAAGTATAGATAATATTAATATGGTACATTTGCTATCATTATCTCTGTGGTAAGCCTGTGGTGTGGTTCATGAACACTTGAGTGAATGTAGTGGCTGGAGGGAACAGTGACCTTGCTGACTCATAATGCAATGAATTTATGAAAAAAAGACTTTTTCCCACCCTATTCTATTAGTATTAGAGGTGGGAGTCATCCTCACCAGCGATAATGATGAAGAGCTAGAAATACAAAATAGATTAAACCTAGCACAAAAAAGTTTTTCGGCCTGTCACAAGTTATTAGGCTCAAAGATAATATCCCACACCACCAAACTCAGGATTTATAAGACAATCATCAGACCAGTTCTCCTGTATGGTTCAGAAAATTGGATCTTAAGCAAGAAATCAGAAAGGAAAGCTATTGTAATTAAGAACAAGATTTTGAGGAAAGTGTACGTACCGATTTTTGAGGATGGACAATGGAGATCGAGACATAATTGGGAACTTTGAGAATTATTTAAGGATCCGGATATTGTCGCTGAGATAAGGAGCAGAAGGCTGAGGTGGGCAGGGCACATTCTAAGAAAAGACGACAACTCTCTATCAAAGAACATCTTGAGGAATAACCCAGAAGGTAGAAAACCCCTTGGAAGACCGAAACTTAGATGGTTCGACCAAATGGAGAAAGACCTGAGGAAGCTAGGAAGAAGGAAGGAAGATGCAAGAAGCAGAGACCTATGGAGGCAGTGTGTTGGGGAGGCCAAGTACCATCTAGGGTACCAGTTGCCACAGCAGTAATTAAGTAAGTATTCTATTAGTATTATCCTCCCTTTCATATTCTAACATATGATTTTCGCTCAGGCTTCTGCACTTCAAACCGTCTAAAAGTCATAACCAAGTCAGTGTTTTCTTCTGAAGAGTTTTGAAAACTGTATTTGATTAGTTTTACAGTTAGTACTGTAGTCTGTAGTCAGTATGACTGTAGTCATAGCTTTGTTAATTGATTTTTATTAAATATCTTTTTATTAACTTTACCAAATATTCATTATGATCGTTTTTATTGGTATTCACGGTCCTTGATGTGAACTGATGATGTAAACATCACAAAGTTATCCTTAGGAAGTAACTGATGAATTTCATTAAATTTTTTATTTTTGATTTCATGTTTTGTTAGTTGTTTACACGTCACACCCTGCTCATAGCCACAATATAACAGCAAATGGCCTGTGGTCATTTCTAATCAATAAATTTAAGGAATACATTTATTATTGTCAATAATGATATCAAACACCTTGAGTGCTGTGACTTGCAAATGAGCCATAAAACACTTCAAACCATCAGGAGGCATCAAAAACCCTTCATTAATGCCTTCCGAGCCCGAAAAGACAACAATCAATTATTGTACAGTAAATTCTTCCATACCTGACCATGATGGGACTGGGACATGGTTGGAATGGCCAAAAACCCGGATATCGGCAAGAGCAAATAAAACACATTTCCTAGGTAGAAAAACAGCTATATACAGTGTTGTAATGCAACTTTATTGCACCTATCTATCTTTATATTTAAAACAGTAAGGTAAAAACAGATTTGGACAGTTCGTATAAGATTTCTACTAGGCGATTTACATGGGGGTCTTACCAAAACAAATCTTTTCGGTCCTATATTAGCATTTTTTATTTGTATTCCAAAAATATTTACGATAAATTGGTTAACTTTACTTATCGAGATTTAACATTGAGAAAAAAGACAACTTTTTCAATCCTTTGGACAGTTTGTCTGAGACTTCCACTGGACCGATTTACATGCAGTTTGTACCAAATAAAAGCTAAGCTTTTCTATATTAGCAGGTTTTTAACATTATCTTACTTTCTTAAATTACAAAAAAAAATTGATGTATCAAAACCTTTGTACTTAATTAATTTGTATGTATTTTACAGGTTATTAAACAGCAGATTGTATTGCACACGAGGTATTTTGTCTAAAAACAGTAGGAGAGCAAAAGCACAAGAAGAATTTGGTTTATTTTGGGCCAGTAACTAAAAAGGTACATAATTATAATGAATTATTATGTAAATGAAAAGCAAAAATAATAGTTATATTACACAATTTAAACTGTAAAATGTTATAGTTGGTGGATAAAAAATAAATAAATAAGTTTTGATTTTTAAATTGTTTAGTGCTATACTTTAAGTTGCTCAACCCTGTAAACAGATGATCAATTAGTTGAGAGGAAATAGGTATCAATTTAAAAAGTACATTTTAAACATGTTTTGCACCATCTGCTTAGCGCTCCACTCAGAGATCACCACCAATGGAGCTGTTTCCGTTAAGATTTGACGGGCAACAAGTTGTAACACATTAATTAAAATATCAAGATATGTATAATAACTGAAAAATGACAAACAAACAAAATTAATCATAGTACATAGAATAAGTTAATCATGTTTCGCCAGGCTCAGCAATGACAGGAGTGTGGGAATCACAGATAGACGGTGGGACACTAGGTTAAATATCAGGAGGAGTCGATTATCAGGAGGTCAGATATGGGAGGTTCTATTATATTATAAAAGGTAGCAAAGTTATGAAGCTGGAAGTGTGCACGGTAGCCTCGCACCATTACAGTACCACTGGCATTAGCCCGAGCCTCGACCGGGTCGAGCCTCTGATTGGCTGAGGGGGACAAAGGTCTCAGCGGGTATTCAGCAGTTACTCGGCCGAGGTGAACAATTAAACTTTTACACCTTATTCATTTTAAACCATGTACTTCATAAAATTTAAATTATGTTTCTAACTTAAGTAGGCTGTACCCTTGTAAATCTCGATTATTGTATTATTCGGAATTATTGTCTCAATTTGTACGCTAGTGTGAAGTTCATTGTCTGTTTAGTTAGTATGGTGGTATACATGGTGCATAATAACTTGCATGTCAGTTTGTGTTGATTTACATATTACGGTACTCAACAATTAGCTGCCCATTTAAACAAGGATTTTTACACAAAACATATAAGTTAATGCTTAGCCCTATTAAGTTAATTATAAATAACTGTTAACCATTTTTAACTTTACCATGTCTGTCGTTAAATGAGTAGTACAGGATGATAGAGGCAGTGCAAATCCCAAGTATGAAGCTAGTTATCCAGTGTCTAGCCAGCGTGAAGAGCCAGCCATGGCGGTTCCTTCGTCGACCTATTCTGATCTGAAAATAAAAAGATCTATGACATATAACACTGTCATGCACTGACTTATACATACACAACACTGTAGAGGATACTCAGTACTGTATGTAGGTGGGTGCTTACACTGCAAATTTCTCAAATGCTGTGAAAGACTAAGTTCTAAGTACCTGCTGTAAGGGCTAAAATTTTCAATAAAAAATATAAAAGTCCATTTTATTTCTTGAATATTATTTCTTTAGTGGGTAACACCAGGATAAATGGATCAAATAGGCTATGTGTCTTCATCATTTAGTATCATTGAGCAGCATGGTAACAGATGTTACCCGCGCACTTCATCGGGGTCTTCGGATCGGAATGAGCAGCATGGTTAAAGCCTCTGCTATTTGAAGTTAATACATTAGACTCCTGGTTAAATCATCCAAGCCACAGTTATCCAAGACTCCCAGGTTCTCCATGGTCGTTCTAAGCTATTTTTTTTTTTTTTTTTGTCTAATTTAAACTTTTCATTTTTGGTCGGAGCACAATAATAATGTGTTTAGCTTCTGTTTATGTTTAATAATTTATAGGTTTATTAAAATAATTACTTGAAATAAACATCAAAAGCATTAATTTTAACGGAAAATTTACACACAATAGCCTTTAACAGCTTGGGTTGACAAACTGAACTAGCTGACTGCAGAACGCAAACAACCGTTCGAGTGACAATGGATATTTTTCATCTACTCTCAGGGACTTTCGGTATACCTCGGGCTCAATGCTCTGAACCAGATGTTTTCAAAATGCTGAAACATTAGCTACCGGTACTCAAGCGATGGAATAGAATCAACCAGATTCTAACAGTGTCGTGAATCACTCCACTCATACTCCCTAAATACAATAGCGAAAAAATATCATTACTGATACGTATTTGGCAGCATTTGTGTGACACCACTTTAGGTCTAACGAAGTATGCTTCTTCTCACAATTAAGATACACCTACAAATTGGGTAGTTTGTTTTGTGCTGTTCTTTGATAATGTTACAGATTACACTAGTTAAAATTAGTATATACTTTTTTTGTTATTTTCAGTTACTTGTTTGCAATATCTATATATATAATTCCGTAAGCGAATCGGTCCCCACGAAATATCTCGACTTAGAAGAAAGATAGGGTAACGTATGATGGCTCATTTTAAAGCTTGAGGGCCAAGGACGCAATGAAAAATACCAGAATTATCAAAAGTTTCCTGGGCTTCGCCCCATTGGACCTTGAATTTCAAATGTTAATCTAATGGGAAGACGATTTTAGATCTACACGCGTAGTAAAGCAGATGATGCAGTGTTTTATCATAAACACAGCTGGTTATTGAGCAGTTATTTTGAGTTAAGATAACCGTATGGTTATAACTTTTTAAAAATTGGCAATGCACTATAAAAATAAGAACACTAATAGTCATGAACGGATTTTGGATTCACAGGAGATTTAATTTTCATGACCCCATCTATGTCAATAAGACCCCATCCCCGTTAAGGAAAAAGGAGTGGAATGATTTTTTTATGCTGAATGTAATTTATGCTAAAGTTATAATTGGCTTGGACGTGGCATGGTTGATATAATGGTGTCTTTACTCAGTGAATGTTTAGTTACAGTATTACATTACTGCTTTATATATTAGCTATTTAGTAGTTAGAGTTGAAGAGTTGAATCGCTTTGATATGTTTGTGTTTGTTTATTTTCGACTGAATAATTTTATGTAAACTACTAACATTAGATAATGTCCTTATGAGGAATGTTTTGTTTTGGTTTTATCAATTCTCTGCTTCTTTCTTTACGTAGGTCATAGTGAAACAATAAATGCCTGTAAATCCATAAAGACGGGGAGCTTTTTATGCAAATGATAGTGTGAATAAACTAACAATATCAATCAGTGTTCTACTTCATTGACGAAAAGACAAAATAGACCAAAATCAAAGTATGATAGACGTCGGTGGCAAGAAGGCAGGGGGGCATGGGGAGACATGGGGAAATAGGGGGCATCGCTGGGGGCACAGGAGGGCTCGGAAGTACGGGGAGGGACGACGGGGATGACAGCACGGGACCCTAGGGAGCACAGTGGGTTCGGGGATATGGGGGCCCGAAGGGTGTTGGTGGCACTGGTGACAGGGGGCATGAGGGACACTTTGGAGGCCTGGGGAACATAGGGACACAGAGAGGAAGCATGATGGCACTGGAGCATGTAGGGTACGGGGGTGCAGGGGCATACAGGGAACTCTGGGGAGGCATGGGGATGCCCTGGGGCACGTGGCGGCGGGGGGTGCGGGGGCACAAGGAGCACTAGGGGTGTCGATGGCAAAAGAGGTAGATGGCTTGGGGGGCACGGGGCCCGGGGGCACGTGGTGGCCTGGAGGTGGGAAGGCAAAATGGGCTCAGGGGCGTCAGTGGCACGAGGAACGGGGGACAGATGGGCATTAGAGCACGGGGGAGGCTTGGGGAACATAGAGGGCATGGGGGACCATGGGGAAGAAGGGTAGGCACATGTGGGCACGGAAGTAATGAGGGTGCGGGGGCATACGGGCAAGAGGATTGTCGGGGGTACTGGGTTAGAGGGGCTTGGGGATACAGAGGGCACGGGGAGGAATGGTGGTCATGGGGAGACATGGGTACGGGGGCATGGGAATGGGGACACAAGGGGTACTAGAGACGTCGGTGGCACAGAAGGTCGTTGGGCATGGGAGGAATGATGAACATAGTGGGCACGGGGGCCATGGGGAAGAACGGCGGGCATGTGAGCACGGGAGAATGGGGGGCACAGGGGCAGGAGGGGGCAAGGAGGTATGGGGGCATGGGGGGTACTCAGGCCCTGGGGACATAGAGGGTACATGAGGGGTAACCGGGGACACAGGGAGACATGGGGTCACAGCGAGCGTGAGGGAATGGGGGACACAGGGGTCAGGGTGAAATAGTGTACAGTATTAATGGGCTTATGTTGTACTTAACTATTTTATTTACTTGAGTTACAAACTCATCACGAACATGTTTAAGGTTAAAACTATTATTAAGATTAAAACTATTTACCGCGTTCAGTAGTATAATAGTGCAATAATTTTTCTTTTTTTCACAAAATAGACTGCTGTATTTTAATACAGGGGAAATTTATTGGTAAATTACTGATTTTATACTGCCAACAAGTTAGGTACGTCAAAATTAGGAAATATTTTATTAGAAACCCAAACGTGTAAATTTACACAACAACTTGAGAAAAATACAGTAATACTGCAAGGAGGTGATAAATTGAAACTTACTTTAGGAGATAACATCATCATTTTGATTTTAGGGGCCTTTGCCCCTACAAGCCACTAGTATTTGTTTTATTTTCAAAAGGCATGATTAATTATGTTAGAACAAAACTAAATCGGGTGGTAAAATTGTGATTGTTGCGTAATTTTATCATCAATAGAACAGCAATATTATCGCAAAACCGAAATTTTAACATCGATAATAACTTGGAGGAGGATAACCAAGTTTCACCCAGGAAAATTCAGTTTATGATAAACTTGATTGAAGATTCAAAAACCGACAGAGCGATGACTTTTCAAAGTTTTATTTAATCTACAATGCCCTATTCATATTAAACATTATTCATATTCCTTGTATTATAGCTACACGGTATGTAAGTTACATGGTTTCTTAAAGTTAGGTTATTGATTCAACACATATTTAAGGATTTCAAAAATATATAAATTTATCACAGTGAGGAATTTCAATTTATAAATAAGGATTTACAATGTTCTAGCCTATTTGAATTTGTGATAACACGAATGGCTCTCTTTTGCAGCACAAGAATCTCTGTAACATTAACTTACTTGAGTTAACCCATAGAACCAGGACATCGCTTAATACAGATTGGAAAAAAGCAAAATAAGTTAATCCTAAACAATCAATAGTAAGCCTAACAACATCTCTTAGCCTACAAAATAGAAATATAATTTTTTATCTAGCCTTGACGAAATAAAATTAATATGAGGGGCCCAAGTGAGCTGTTTGTTAACAAAAATGTCTAAAAACTTGATTGGTTAAGAATTTTCTTCAGAGGGAGTAGACATTAAGCTAAAAATCAGTTGCTTCGTTTTTTAATAATTTAGCAGTAAACCATTTGCCTTAAACCGTACCGATGCATCTTTCAGTGTTTACTTACTAAAAGTTATTCAATACATTTAGGTCTTTGTTTACACTGAGCAAAGTTGTATCATCTGTATTCATAAAACATTCAGCCTCAGTATTCAAAAGGAAAATAAAAAAATGGTTATTAGACACAACCTATTGAGCGATTGCTGGTCTCGGTGACGGAGGAGGTGATTTCAGGTAATTATTTTATTTCATAAGCAGCTAAAACATTTGAAATATGGTAGGCCTAATCAATAGCCTGCACAGTGTTCTAACCTTTACGAAAACCAAACTGAGAATCACAGTTTGGTTTTCGTAAAGGTTGGAACACTGTGCAGGCTTAAAACTTATGGAATTAATTTAAAAATTAGTAACTTGAAATTTTGTAATTAGCCTATTGTGATATGCAATTTTTCTTTCATTTATTTCATTTATTTTTTTCATTTATCCCTCGTCGTCCCGTAGACCGCAGAAGACGGCATAGGACCAGTCATCGAAGTTGAACATTCTAATCGGAAATTACCGCAAGGAGGGGAGGGGGAGGAATATTTACATTCATCCATGGGGACAATAGTCAAAAAAGAAGAAGAGATGACCCTACCAATTTTTTTGCAGAAAATCGTCCAGAGAATAGAAACATTCCTGGACCAGGAGTTTGTTCAAAGAGACACAAAATTTTTTTGTGTCCTGGATCTCTCTCAGAGTTTGAGGGAGTTTATTGAAAAGTCTGATGCCCTGATGGCTTGGTTTCTGTTCGAAAATTCTGAGATTGTGTTGAACTGAGGGTCTATTGTTTCTAAATCTGGTGTTGTAGTTGTGTGTTACTGAGTAGCTAGTTTGATTGGTAATTCTTGCATTTTTTATTGCTTCAAAAATAAAAAGTGAAGGTACAGTTAACAAGTTCAAGTGTTTGAATGCATCTTCAAAAAAAGTAGCAGTAAAAAAGTAACTTCTAAAGAGCAGTAGGCTATATAATACTAACCTCTCCTTCTCTTTTTGCTTGGGCTCCCCAAGTATAATTTAAAATTAAAATATGTATTAGGCCTATCCTATAGAGAAGGGTAGAATAAAACAAAAATGTCTTATAGGCAGGCTAGGCCTCACGGGAAGATACAAATTTATTGCAGGTAAGCTTATGTTATAAACTTACGGAGTGTTTGACCTCTTAGACGCAAATCTATGAAGTGTAGGTACTCGAAGTTTAAAAGCTTTTTCCAGTTTGTACTTTTATATCTACTAAAACAAGTAATGCATTCCCCGACGCCTACACAAAATAATCAATGTTAGTGGGTGTTTTATTTTGTATTTGTTTGTAATGCTTCGGCTTCACTTCGGTGTTTGTTTACTTTAGCCAGCTGTTATGTATGTATGTACTTTGTTTTTGTTTTGCAGACAACGACTCATCAGACTACCAACATATAAAAATGCATGCATCAAATATTATCATATTTCATAAAAAAATTATATTATTGAGTGCAACTTTATTACAAACTTATATTATCATAATTTTAATACTTCCTTGACCTACAGTATAATTCACAGGAATTATGACTTTTCAAACAATATTTATGTTTATTATGCTGTTACAGACGATCTATTTTTGCAATGTATACAGAACCGAATAAGTAGGGACATCCCATGTTAAAATATTTTAGTTTTGCCCCCGAAAACCAGAGTAAAAAAAGCGCTGATGCTATAGTAAGATGCACGAAAATAGTCCGATGGAAATTTTAACAGCTGTGTTCCCCCTCACCCCCTCGCGCCCTGCAATGTTGTCATTTTTGTTAAGTTTACCATGTGAAATACAGTGTAAACATGTGTTTCAGAATAAATTTGGCAACAATGTTTTGACTCTCATCGGACTATTTTCGTGAATCCCACTATAGGATTACTTCTCCTATTGTCACAGGAAGCGATCTTTCTACCTTTTAAATTTCAAAATGAGCGTAACAGGTATTTGTTTACATAAAATCAAAACAATAACAAAGGTCTGCAAAATTATTCTAGCCATCTGTTTCCATTCAACCAATCAGCACGATCCTGCTATCTGTGTTTCAGGGGCGGCGTTCTCACTTCCCCATAAGGATGTCCCTACTTATTCGGTTCTGTGTATTATATATATTATATTATATTGATTATAATATATTATATTGATTTATATTATATTATATTGATTTATATGATATTATATTGATTTATATTATATTGATCAATATATTATACTGATTTTTGTTCGCAATATAACTTTAAAATTTATCAGAAAGTAAACAGCTAAGTTAAAATTCACATTTAAAAATCTTATGATAACAGTTGGTCAACATTTTAAAGCGCCCTCTAGAAATATTAACTAGGAATACGCTCCGATGTCCGTCCCGTACGAGAATTTTTACTCACTTTTTAAGTCATAAGTTGACGCTTTTTATGATTCTTTTTTTTTTTTTTTGAGGGAGAGGTGAGAAAAGTGCATTACGCACAAAGGTGGCAAGCCTGTAGTGTGGGCTACAACCTCCTCTAACCTCCTCTACTCTTTAGGATTCTAACCTGAAATTGTTTATCACATTACGTCAGGCTAGGCCTAAATTTGGCTAACGCCGGTGGGGCTCACTCCTTATCCAGCCACTCGATCAAGGGATCTGGGCCACTTCGCGGTCCAGATCGGGTTTCTTTTCCAGGAGGATGCCCCGGACGAACTGTGATAAACAATCCCAGTTGCCCTCATCCTCCAAGATCTTTTGGCAGACCGAGTCCACCGAAAACGCACCAAAAAATTTGTGTGGCCTTCAGGCGGGACCCTTCCCAACGGGGGCAGCGGAAGATTGTGTGTTCCGCATCGTCGGGAACGCCCGGGCAATAAATGCAGTCCGGTGAACCGGTCTTGCCCATCCGGTTCAGGTACGACCGAAAATAGCCATGAATTGTCAAGAATTGGCAGCCGTTCCACCCATGGTTGGACGTGCTTGATAAGTCGCGCAGTCCATCGTCCTCGGGTGTCGTGCTCCCAGCTGTGTTGCCACTGCTGGAAGGTTCGGGAGCGCTCTTCTGTTCTTGCCGTGTCCTTGCCAATCTCGCCTTGTCTCTGATAAATTGCCTTCCTCTTTCCTGCCAAGAGCTTGACAGGGATAACTCCGGCGACCACCAGGACGGCAGGCTCGGACACTGTCCGGTAGGCGGAACACACCCCGAGCGCCGCTCGACGTTGAACTCGGGCGAGTCGCAACCTGTAAGCCTACTACTCTTTATCGAGAGCGTCTGCCCACACCTCTGCTCCATAAAAAAGCACGAACTGAACCGCGGACATCAACAGACGTCTTCTGCTGGATCGTGGAACCCCGACATTGGCCATCAGCCTACTAAGGTAAGTGACTACCTTAGCGGCCTTGTCCACCGTACGGAAGATCTGATCCCTCCAGCTTAACTTGGTTTCCACCATAATCCCGAAGTACTTAGCAGCACGAGTTGATTGGACCACCTCCCTTCCCACTCGGAACAGAACGACGGTGTCTATCCTCTTCTTCATAAGGATCACAATCTCCGTCTTACGGAGAGCAAGCGAGAGACCGTGATCGGACATCCATGTGTTGACCACACGCATGACTCGGTTCAACTTTAGTTGGGCCAGCTCAACGTTCCGTGCGACAATGAGAGCTGCGACATCATCGGCGTAAACAACCAAAGTGGTTTCCTCAGGCCTCTCCGACCTCAGGAGGCTGTCATAGGCAACGTTCCAGAGATCCTGGCCGAGAGTATTGAATCTTGCGCGGCACCAGAAGTGACTTCCATCGTCCACGTTCTGTCCCTTGTGTCGCAAATAAGGCTTTGAGAGCGGAGATAATCCTCGATGAGTCGCAACAAATATGCAGGAACGCGAAAGGTGTTGCTAAGCGCATCCAACATATCGACCCACCTCGCCGAGTTAAAGGCATTCTTGACATAAGTGTAACAAGAAGCACTACTCAGCGAGGGAAATGGTTGTGGCTCTCGGCTCTCTTCACAGCTCTCCATGGACTTCGGTGATAGCGTCAATCGTTGACCGTCCCTTTCTGAAGCCATACTGACGGGGGCATGAGTTGACATGGCAGCTTCCACGGCAGAGGTCAGGCGGGAACGGATCAGCTTCTCGAACAGCTTCCCAGCCGTGTCCAACGTGTAGAAAGGCCTGTGGGACGACGACAGCTCGGGATCACCTTTGCCCTTGCTGATCAGTACAAGTCTTGCGGTTTTCCATAGGGAGCCGGAAACACCCCTTCAACCAAACAGGCGTTGTACATTCTCAACAACAAGTCAGCATTAATTGAAAATACTTTCTTTAAAGCCTCGCTGGGAATCCCGTCCGGGTCAGGAGCCTTGTTGCTCTTTAGGGAGAGAACGGAGGTTTCCATCTCCTCGAATGTGAAGAGTGGAACGTCATCTAACCGTCCAAAGTCAACCGGCGTACATCCTAGGCCTAGCCTACAAATAAATACATACAAACAATGATTTTAGCTAAGACCTCAAAACAAGCAAGTAACTTAATAATAATTATGCTTACAATATTAAAGGTAAATAGATTGAAGAGCGAAAAAAACAATACAATCTAAAATCCATGATTGCAAATTAATAAAAATCAAGTAAGATAAGTGTATTGTAGAATTACGCTTACTTAACACTTAATGCATATTTTGTTACCTGAGACATAGGCTACAATGGCACAACACATTCTAATTAGTTGTTCAATTTAAATCTTTCTCCCAAATAGATATTAGTTGTATCCCATAAATTAGTTCATCGCATAATTCCGTACGACAACAATTCATTCTACATCAACATGCCTATCTTTTGGTATAATTTATAACTTCAACAAGTAAACATCAGTGTTGATCTATTTAATTTAACAAATAGGTCTGTCAAAATATCAATTACATTTTATTTAAAAACGTAACATAACGGCGAGCAGATATAAACAAGAAGGTTATGTTCTTTTCAGCATACACAGCGACAACTCAGCTGCGATGGGGGAATATAGACTGATCATAGCAACTACATTAGTCAAATCATGTAGCCTAAACAACTAAAGTTCTGTCAAAAATTCCGAAAAATAAGCTTTTTTAATACTTGAAAATAATTGCTCGATTATAGTTTATTACCTAGTTTAAAATACTTAAAATCTAACCTGAGAATTTCATTGAAATCAAATTAGTAATAAAAAAGCCTTTTGGGGGTCTAAAATTCGCCTAAGTGAAATTTAAACTCGATCGTATAGAATTTTATACTCTATGTTCCATAGAGTAAAAATTCAATTAAAGTAGTGGGCGAAGCCTGAAACAAAATGACGTTTTTAATCACCATTTTCCCACGCGCTAGATAATACATAAGCTTCCAAACACACCTCAATTTTAAAAATTGGTTAAGTAGGTCGTGAAAAAAAGGGATGTACCAGACGAAACCCTTATATAAATGATATATATGAAAGGGCATATTTCTCTGAGTGTTCTTATACCATAACAAACCATATTGTAACTTATTTGGAACTTTATTAAAAACAATCTTAAAAAACTCCCATAACGAACAGGCGTGTGAATCCACGGGGAGGAAAGGGGGGAATTCCCCCTCTCCAAAGTTTTGCTAAGTTAAGTATACGATTATTTAACCTATTTATACAAAAAAATTATACTTGTTTGTTATACATAATCCAGCTACTTTTCTATGTCATTTTGAACTGGGATCTTTCCGCCCGCGGCCTCGACACCGGTTGTGCCCCGTAGGCTACAAGTTAACAGCGCGCCGCAGCCATTAGGTTATTTTTGTTATACTGTGTGTAAAAAATAATTTCACTAATTAAAAACAAATAACCTGGTAGCCTGTAAACTTGGCTTATTATGTAGTACACTACGTTAACCACTGTAAAACTGTACCTACCGGACATCTGCAGACGACTCACCGAAAGTGGTGCCGGTGACGTCATCTTTATTATTTTTCTTAAAATTGACACATGAGTTCGGTTTGTTGAGGTTAAAACTGCTGGTGCCTATAACGTCACTAGGGTGTTTTGATCTCCGGTACCTGGTCAAATATTCTAAATACCTTTTGCAGGGCACGCACTACTTCGGAATCGGCTCGGAAGGAATCGGCATTTACCAGCGCACTTCATCGGAGTCTTCGGATCGGAATCGGATCGTAGAGCGCGAACGCGCCCCCACTATATTTCTAAATTACTAAACGTATGTTCCGACTTCTTGGATTGCCAATGCTCCCCCAAATATATTTCTCCGACTCTATAAAGATCTATAAAACGTCAAATTTTACTGATTGCTGGAATATTTCCATTAAACTTTTTATGCTACAAATCGCATTCAAGCCAAATGTTGAAAAGGTGTACATGTTTCTAAAACTCATAGTTGTTCATAAAGTTTTTAGCGAATTTCCCAAAAGGGAATACGCTATTACGGTAGTAGTCACGGTAAGACCTAAGCCCGGGACCATGATACTTTTTCGTTTTGAGGTCCCTAGAAGCCAAAAACACCGTTCGTTCAAATATATATATATATATATATATATATATATATATATATATATATATATATATATATATATGTATGTATGTATGTATGTGTCCGTGAACACGATAACTTTTGAACGGAACCTCCGATTTTGATGAAATTTGGTACAGGGGTGTAAGCCAGCATCTACTAGATTGAGTTCGCGAACCAGAATGATCGGACCATGGGAACGGGGTTTTATGGGGTTTCAAAAGGGTAAAAAATGGGTTTTTGGCTTTTTTTACTTTTATTTATAAAATTCAACAATTTTAACTTAAACCATTTAAAAGAGCTTAAAAAAACAAACAATCTAATATTTTGAATTTTTTACGTAGCTTAAATTGTTATGGAGAAAATCCAAAAACTATGTTTTCCATGTTATTCTTATGGGAAATCAAGAAAACCTTCTATCTTGCTTATTTATTGACATATCTTGATAAAATTTTTTATTTAAATTCATTAGGATGCCTTTAACTTATATTTGCTTAGAAAACCCATATGGCGGCAAACCTACGTACTCACTCCTATGGGGTTTATGGGGAAAATAAAAATAACACCATAACCTGATAAAATTTGTATGTTCATTCACCAGGTAGAGTTTAACTTATATTTACCAACAAAACCCATATGGCGGCAAACCTACATACTCTCATCCCCATGGACTTTATGGGGAAATAGAAAATATACCAAAATTGCATTGGAAATTCGCTGAGTACTCAGGTATGCTGAGACGGGTGTATAATCTGTATACATTAATTAATTGTAAGTATAAAAGAAAAAAGTACCAGGGTAACCGGGCCTTGTTCATTGGTTTTAATTCACTTTTGTTATAGTGTCATGGTACTAAAGCTTATTAAATTTTCACCAACAAACAACTATACCTCTTCACAGTTTGGTTTGTTGTGGTTAAAACTGTTTTAAAGTTTCAAAGATATTGCTTAACATTAATGTTCCTTTGTTTTTGTATGTATTTCTTTGTTATTCGTTACCAAAATAGCAACCAGAAGACCATATATAGCAATAGAAGACCAATGTATGATTACGATTTTAAACTTAAATTTAGACCAAATTCGATTTTTCCTGGGGTTGAGACTGTTTCTAAACTTATTTTCGGGCCAAAATACTCTTAAATGCAAAGTTTAAGCAAAATGTGCCTGCTAGTATTAAAAGCACTGCCTGGTCATGGTTTGCTAGTTACCTGAAAGGTAGAAAACAATTGGTGGAACTGAAACACAAAGTAAATGGAACCTGCACCACCATAAAATCGTCCTTGCTCCAAGTCTGCAGAGGTGTACCGCAAGGATCCATACTCGGTCCTATCATCTTCATACTCTTTACACACGACCTTCCCGCATACACAGAAACATTCAGTAAGGCGGTCATGTATGCTGATGATACGGTTCTGATATCCTCCAGTTAAAATTTTGAGGAGCTGGAGATGAAGTCTTATATTTCTCTTAACCTTGCTGTTGAGTACTGCACAGTGGAATGATCTTGTCTTTAATGCAGAGAAAACTAAACAGTTTAATACGGGCAAAAAGAAAGACGACATTTCAGAGTTCCCTTACCTACAAACTGTTGAATCCTTAAAACATCTGGTTTTAGTTATAGACAACAAGCTTATCTGGGAAGAACATGTTGACAGTCTCTGCAAGAAATTAAGAAGTGGCATTTATGCTCTTAGACGTATCAAAACCGTGTAAGCACACCCCGACACCCGTGGCAATGAAAACAGCTTACTTTGCTCTGATTGACAGTCACATTAGGTATGGAATAGTACTCTGGGGCTCTACGGCTCAACAAAATATTAATCGTGTAATGGTCATTCAGAAGCGGGCGGTAAGGATTATGGCTGGATTGGAATGGAGAGAGAGTTGTAGACAGGCATTTGTGGACTTACAATTGCTCACTGTCATCAACACCTACATTCTAGAAGTTGTAACGATGGCTTACAAATTCAGCCCATCCCGCAATGTTGACATCCATTATCATAACACTCGTCGTGCCCATGACTTCAATCTTCCTGCACATCGCAGTAAAAGATTTGAGTGCAAACCATCCTATGTTGGGGCCAAGCTTTACAACTTCCTGCCTGATGAAGTCAAGAGTTCCAGTCCACAACATCAGAAGACGGCTCTCAACAACCAACTGGCTTCACCAATATCCATTCTACAGCTTGGACGAATTCCTGAACTGGCGCACTGCATGAACCAAGAAAGACCACCTTCCGTTTTGTCATTTATTAACCATGTCATTAGTATTATATATATATATATATATATATATATATATATATATATATATATATTGTTTAGTATTTAGATAACACATTTACCAATTTTGTAAATAATATAGTTAGTTTCAATATGTCTCAGTATTTTAGTGGCATCTCATATTTAAGATAGATTTAGAGCAGACGGTTTGAATACCTCACACACACAACGGCACATATACACACACAGCTTCGCCGAGGAATGGTCTGATTTTCCTGGCTTTTCATTGGACTAGAATTGTGGCGTGATGTACAATTGAGGCTATCCCTCTAGGACACATTGGGTACCGCGTCTACCCCCTCCAAAATAAAATAAGTCAGTCTTGAAGAAGAACTCCCTCGGTATACGCGCTCTCGTTCGTCCTTGTTATTTCTCATCTCTATAAATTTCTTTCGGCCCCTGTGCCATTCTCTCAAGTATTGTTTGCTTGTAAATTACATTTCGTAAACTGAAAACTGTGCGAATTCGTTCGTTTCTCGTGTATTTTCCACCGCCGCGCCGCGTAGTGTCAGTGTCGTGATCGTGTGAATAAACTGTGATTGACCACCGCTTCTCACTCTCGCTTAATTGGATGGACTACCGCCCACAACGGACACCCAGATCGACCAGAGTCCCTCAGCAACCCCAGGCCTGGGTAAGCTCCCTCTCCCCAAGGACGCCGAGCAGCCATCCTCTCTACTTGTCCCTCATATTCGAACATATTGGCAACCAATGGTGAGTGAACGACTTTCTCGTTATTGTGTGATTAGAAAAAAGTCGGAACCCGAAAGAACAATTTTTATTTGAACATATTAAATTTCCGTAACAAACTACATATCCGGGAAAATTCAAGTAAATTCAAATGACGAAAATGAGCATTGGCCCTTTGTTCTGCTACTAAAACATTAATTTTAAATAATTTTTCTCAATCGTCAAAACACACTCAACAATTGGTCCTTCGAGCCGGATCTTTGTTTAAGTCCTATGGAAATTGGCAAATTAATTTATTAATCACAGCACATTTTCGTTTTGGCGGCAAATAATTCTACATTCCGCCATTACGGCGTCGCTACTTGCTCAAATGCTCAGCCAGTAAGCCGGGTTCTCTTCCCTTCTTCACCGTTCAGCTTCTCCATTGGTCAACCATGGTCACGTGCCGTGACGTATACGATCACGTGGTTTAAATGCCCTCAGTTGTTAGGACGCAAGTGCCGTTCATGCGAATCAGCTGACTGTGACGTCATATGGACTCAAACTCCAGACTCTGTGCCGGACAATGCCATTGTTACGCTTCCGCTCGCGGAGATCAATATTTCACTTGACAATTAATTGCAATGTTTACAAACATTTCGTTTCTGCTCTAAATCTTGCTTACCTCTAAGAAACTTGATATTTACATTTAAGACATTTGGTAACTCATGTTTCTATATTCTTTGTCATATTGTCAAATTCATCACAGGGTAATTTTAATTGTATGTATTATTGTGAATTTAATATTTACTCATCTTTTAGAGAGTATCTTTATATTGCAGGGTTATATTTTATCATCAATGCATTGATTGTGACAATTTTATGCATTATTTTACGAGATTCTCTTGTGCTCTATATATAATGTTTATTTGTTGATCAACGCAAATACCTATATTTATATTGTTTTGATATATTTCTATTTGCCAATATTTGTAATCCTCTCACATATTTATGTTACTGTAATTCGTTAAATTTCAGTTATTTAATTTATTCTGTTTGTACATTGTACATTTTCAACCCGCATTAACTAACCAATCATCTAATTAGTTATTTAAAAAATATATAGGCATTGTTTACTCATTTAGTTTATGTATTTGGCAGAACACTAACTGTTATAATCGATTTAATCGACTTTCAAATTACAATTAATTTCTGTATTGTTTATTCACATATTCATGATGGTTGGCAAAGGTGAAATGAAATTTACAACTTATGAGCGTTTGACCGGTGCAATTAAAACCCGATTTGAGAAATTAAAGTCAACCGTTGACGAACTTCAGAAGACCTCAGAAACTACACCACTGACTCCAGTGCAAATTCGGTTACTTAATACCTATGCGGCTGAAGTTAAAAAGAAAAAGATTGAATTTGAGCGAATTTTTGAGCGCATACTAGAGTGTGTCTCTTCAGAAGAAGCACCAGATGCAGATTTATTTAAAGACCAAGATGATGTTAGCGATTTGTATGCTGAGATTATTAGTGTAATAGAATCACTACTACCCAATGAAGATCCACGTACCCCTTCTGCTACTAGTGAAGCTTCCGCTCAACACTTTCCTGCAACACATCCAAATATTAAACTGCCTAAACTTGACCTCAAGGGGTTTGATGGAGATCCCACTCAATGGGTGTCCTTCATTAATTTATATGATGCAACTGTGCATCACAATGTCAGCATCTCAAGTGTCATGAAAATGCAGTATCTCCTTAGCTGCTTGACCAAGGAACCCCTCAATTTAGTAAAATCTTTAAATATTTCTGCAGCTAATTACATGATTGCTTATCAATTATTGAAGGATAGGTATCATAATAAAAGGCGGTTATCGACTTTACATTTAAATGCTATCTTAGACTTACCTAACGTCACTGTAGGAAGTACTAAGGCCCTCAGAGATTTTGTCAATTTGTTTTTTGAACATACTCAAGCGCTGAAAGCTCTAGACACCGATATCACAGGACAAGCGAATCCTCTCCTGGCAGCTCATTTACTCCGAAAATTAGACCAAGAATTACGGCGTAAACTTGAAGTATTTAGGTCCAAAACTGATTGTGAATCTCATTCTCTGCCCTCTGTCGACGAGATTGTCAAATTCCTCAATGAGGAATGCGCTCAAACAGAAGATGCTAATTTGCATCGACCGCAAGGCTCCTCTAAGAATATTTACAGCCAACCTCCAAAAGCTCATAAGTCTGTGAGGTTTAGTGACTCTAAATCCCCAGCGGCTTCTCGAAACGTAGCACTGTTAACCACCCCAGCCTCAAACAAAGTCACCGCTCGTTCTTACCCATGCTTTGTGTGCGACAGCACTGGACATAAGGTTTATACTTGTGATGTTTTCAAAAACAAGTCTCCTGGCGAGCGTTTTAATATCGTGAAAACCAAACAAAGGTGTATCTCTTGCTTAGGGTCTCATTTAGTCAACAATTGTCCCTCAAAAAACACTTGTTTGAAATGCAAACGTAAACATCACTCTTTACTCCACTTTGAGAAACAGCCTCCTGAGACTCCTTCAAAACAAGAGACGAGTTCATTCACAGCTTCCGCGGTACAGCCCGCCTCTACTTCGATTTCTTCGCCTCACTCTACGGTTCTTCTGGGGACTACTCTAGTAAAGTTAACATCAACCAGTGGACATACACACATCTTTCGGGCGCTACTTGACTCAGGCAGTATGTGTAACTTTATCAGTGAGCGCGCAGCACAGCTCTTGAATACTCCTAGACACAGTTCTTCTCACCCAATAATCGGCATCTCAGCCACGTCTTCCAATACCAAAGGAATTGCTCAGCTAAAATTAGCTACTCTCGGCGACAGCCACATTGCATCTCACCATCCATTTTACATTTTGGATAGGATCTCCGTCGATTTACCACGTACTCGTATTTCATCTGATGTGTTCGAAAAGGTTAAATCGTTTGTATTAGCTGATCCTACATTCCATTTACCTAGCGGAATTGACGTTCTCCTAGGAGGCGCACTCTTTCCTACACTCCTCACACACGAGACTCATTCGATTGGAGAAAATATGCCTTACCTTTTAGGTACAAGGTTCGGCTTTGTCGTTATGGGCCCTGCTCCCACTGCTGACCTTAGCAATGACACCAATTGCACATTAGCTTCCCTTCTATCTACCAGCAACTATGACCTACACTTATCTCTCCAAAGATTCTGGGCCCAAGAGGAATCCCCTCACTGTTCAAAACAAACTGCAGAAGAACAATTATGTGATGTTCACTTCGCAGACACACACTATCGAGATGACACTGGTAGATATGTCGTCAGGCCCCCATTCAAACCTGGTCCAAAAACCCTAGGTACCTCTCAACCTCATGCCGAGCAACGTTTCCACTCGTTGGAACGTAAATTCAAATCTAATCCTGAATTTCGTATGTCGTATGTTCAGGGGATGAATGAGTACATAACTCAAGGGCATATGGTTAGCGTCAATGATCTGGACCTAAACTCACCACACTACTTCCTTCCCCATCACGGAGTCACCAAACAAGGGAGTAGTACTACGAAACTGCGCACCGTATTCGATGCTAGTAGTAAAACTAGCTCTGGGCTTTCACTCAATGACATTTTGATGACTGGTCCCAAATTACAAAATAAAATTTGTGATATTTTGCTACACTTTAGATCACATAAAGTGGTATTTTCTTGTGACATCCGCCAGATGTATAGGCAGATTAAAGTCCATGACGACGACCAAGTCTATCAGCTTGTGTTATGGCGCGATGATCCCTCTCATGAGTTAGGTGTGTACAAACTAACTCGAGTAACTTTTGGAGTAAACAGCTCACCATTTCTCGCCATTAAAACCCTTCACCAACTCGCCGAAGATGAAGGTGCGAAGTTTCCCGCAGCGGCTGAAGTTTTGAAAACTCAGACTTATGTTGATGACATTATTGCGGGTGCTGACACCATAGAAGATGCACAAGAGCTTCAAAAACAACTCATCGGTCTTCTATCTTGTGGAGGTTTTGAAGTACGTAAATGGTCATCTAATGCAAAAGAACTCCTCCGAACTCTGCCTCAAGAACACCTCGAGACACCGGTTTTCCTGGAAGCATCTCAAGAACCTCTTTATTCCATATTAGGATTACACTGGTCGCCTGCCTCTGATAGTTTTTCCTACAATTTGAATTTGCCAAACGCAATTCCCACAAAGCGTCATGTTATCAGCTTGATTGCTAAAATTTATGATCCATGCGGATTTCTCTCTCCCTGCATTATGAAAGCTAAATGCTTTATGCAGTTTCTTTGGACCACTGGATTGGGTTGGGATGATCAACTCCCATGCGACCTGACTGTAAAATGGCAAAGTTTTGTATCTGATGCACAAGCTCTATCAAATGTCCAAATTCCTCGGGCGTTTCCGGTCTCAAGTTCGTTCACCATTGAATTGCACGGATTTTCTGACGCCTCAGAGTGTGGTTACGCTGCAGTGCTTTATTTTAGATTTCGACTCTCAGATGGTAATGTTGTCATCCGTCAGATACTGGCCAAGACCCGAGTAGCTCCATTGAAACGAGTCACTCTTCCCCGTCTTGAGCTCTGTGGAGCTCATTTACTCGCTCAAATGACAGCCTACTGCCACTCTATTTTTAACAATAGAATTACAACCTCTAACACAATTCTGTGGTGCGATTCCTCTGTCGCATTGACCTGGCTTCAAATGCCGTCGTATAGGCTTAAAACTTATATTGCTAACAGAGTTTCTCAGATTCAAGAACTTACTCCCCCACACTGTTGGCGCTATGTACCAAACCACGATAATCCAGCTGATTGTGCCTCACGAGGTATACTTGCCTCACAGCTCCAAAATCACCCCCTGTGGTGGAGCGGTCCATCTTGGTTATCCCAACCTAAAGAAAATTGGCCTGATAGGCGATTCACACCGTCCGATCTTGAAGCTTCTGAGGAAATAAAGAAGAGCCCTTTATCCGTATTGATTTCCGCTCCCGCTGTTGAATGGGATCTACTAACAAAATTCTCCTCCTGGACGAAGCTCATTCGAGTCGTGGGATACATTCTTCGCTTTCTACATAACTCAAGAATTCCGGATAAACAAAAGGGCGATCTCACCTCATCAGAGTTAAGGAACTCCACTTCAAAGATCATCAAACTTGTCCAGAAATCGAGTTTTTCTGAAGATATTATTACCCTACAAAGATCTGGGACTTGCAGTGCCAAGCTTTGCCGTTTATCCCCCTTCCTCGACGATCTTGGGATAATCCGTGTTGGGGGCCGGCTCAAAAAGGCATCTTTACCTTACGACAGCATTCACCCAGTTTTGCTTCCCAAGAAACACCACGTCGTTGACCTCATCATAGACGATTGCCACAAATCTCATCTCCATTCTGGACCTCAGTTAACACAAAGTATACTAAGTCAGCACTATTGGATCATATCCGCTCGTCAAATTATACGTTCACGTATTTTCAAATGTGTCACCTGCTTCAGGAACAAGCCTAAGAACAATCCACCTCTTATGGGAGATCTTCCAGCCCCACGAGTTACTCCAGCACCGCCATTTAGTTCCACCGGCACTGACTTTAGTGGGCCTTTCACAGTGAAAGTACAAAATCTACGAGCAATCCGACATGTTAAAGTTTATTTATGTGTTTTTGTGTGCCTTGTAACAAAGGCTGTGCATTTGGAGGTAGTAAATGACCTGACAGCTGATGCATTCATTGCTTCTCTCACACGTTTTGTCTCTCGTCGTGGAATCTGTTCGCACATTTATTCTGACTGCGGCACCAACTTTGTTGGAGCGGACGCCATTTTACGGAAAACTGTTAATGCAACAATTTTTTCATCCGAATCTCAAGAAAAACTACTGCGTTTCTCATCTCACAGAAGAATTCATTTTAACTTCAACCCTCCTGCTGCTCCCCATCAAGGAGGTTTATGGGAAAGTGCCGTCAAAGGTGCTAAACATCACCTTCGTCGAGTAATGGGTGATACCATCCTGACACTAATGGAATTCATCACCCTGTCAACGCAGATTGAAGCCATGCTGAACTCCCGTCCTCTGACTCCATTATCTAATGATCCGGCAGACTTCACTGCGCTCACCCCGGGACACTTCCTCATCGGAAAATCACTAGCAGCAGTTCCTGAGCCCGAACTTCAAGACGTTCCTGTCAACCGCTTGAAGCATTGGCAGTTGGTCCAATCCCTGCACCAACGTATTTGGAAGCGTTGGCAACTTGAGTACCTCCACACGCTTCAGCAACGCTTGAAATGGACGAAACAAGTGGAAAATATCAAGATTGGCGATTTAGTGTTGATACATACAAACTCTCCGCCATTGACTTGGCCTCTTGCTCGGGTCACTGCCGTTCACCCCGGGTCAGACGGTGTTGTGCGGGTGGTGGACCTAAAAACTGCAACTGGGCACTTTACTCGCCCAGTAGTAAAAGTGTTCAAACTGCCACTAAATTAGAAGTTTTTCTTTTTTTTTTTTGCCTCCACAGTTGCTTTAGTGTAAGATTTGTTTTCTGTTCTTAGGCTAACTAAGTTTGTTAAAGCCCACTGTGCTTTAAGGGGGCCGGAATGTTTAGTATTTAGATAACACATTTACCAATTTTGTAAATAATATAGTTAGTTTCAATATGTCTCAGTATTTTAGTGGCATCTCATATTTAAGATAGATTTAGAGCAGACGGTTTGAATACCTCACACACACAACGGCACATATACACACACAGCTTCGCCGAGGAATGGTCTGATTTTCCTGGCTTTTCATTGGACTAGAATTGTGGCGTGATGTACAATTGAGGCTATCCCTCTAGGACACATTGGGTACCGCGTCTACCCCCTCCAAAATAAAATAAGTCAGTCTTGAAGAAGAACTCCCTCGGTATACGCGCTCTCGTTCGTCCTTGTTATTTCTCATCTCTATAAATTTCTTTCGGCCCCTGTGCCATTCTCTCAAGTATTGTTTGCTTGTAAATTACATTTCGTAAACTGAAAACTGTGCGAATTCGTTCGTTTCTCGTGTATTTTCCACCGCCGCGCCGCGTAGTGTCAGTGTCGTGATCGTGTGAATAAACTGTGATTGACCACCGCTTCTCACTCTCGCTTAATTGGATGGACTACCGCCCACAACGGACACCCAGATCGACCAGAGTCCCTCAGCAACCCCAGGCCTGGGTAAGCTCCCTCTCCCCAAGGACGCCGAGCAGCCATCCTCTCTACTTGTCCCTCATATTCGAACATATTGGCAACCAATGGTGAGTGAACGACTTTCTCGTTATTGTGTGATTAGAAAAAAGTCGGAACCCGAAAGAACAATTTTTATTTGAACATATTAAATTTCCGTAACAAACTACATATCCGGGAAAATTCAAGTAAATTCAAATGACGAAAATGAGCATTGGCCCTTTGTTCTGCTACTAAAACATTAATTTTAAATAATTTTTCTCAATCGTCGTATATATATATATATATATATATATATATATATATATATATATATATATATATATATATATATATA
>CM061531.1:165188565-165344472 GCA_030545055.2 Neoaliturus tenellus
CAAAAGGTTTTGCTAATAGTAGTTTTAATCGCTAGGAGTAAAAGTGGGTCTTTTTGGTGCGCAATCGTGTTTTAAAAACGAGGCGCAGCCGAGTTTTTAAATACCCCCCGTCGCAGCAGACCTGCGTACTCAGCGAATTTCCAAATTAGTAATATTAGTTTTGACCAGATAAACCTGTAAACCAAATATGATCACATGCTCATAAATAAGGAAATAAATGTCTATTCTCCTTATGATAAATATAGGGAATGAGTATGCAGGTATGCTGCAATGGGGAACACTAAAAAAAAATTATTTCGACCATATGAAGCCATATACTAAGTTTCATCAATATCTATATATATAATTCTGTAAGCGAAATTTCTGGAGCAAAATTGTGAGCGTGATACAAATCGCAGGAAGATGGGAGTGGTCTCAAATTAAAGGTCTTGGTCCCATACACGAGGGAAAACTATCGGCGTATCCATAATGTTAACAGGAAATGAGAAATAACGTAAAACGTCCTCCATAAGCATGGGGAGACGAAAAACGTCTGCTTTGTGTACATTAAAACATGTGTTATGGTTTAATTTTAAAACGAGACACAGATGGTAACATTGAGTGAAGATGATAAAATAATTCACACCAAGAGAAGCAATCTATATATGTTATTCTGTAAGCAAAATTTTTGGAGCAAAATTAAGAGCGTTTTACAAATTGCAGAAGATGGTAGGTGTCTCAAATTTAAGGTCTCGGTCAGGAAATGAGAAATATACTAAAACGTCCTCCATAAGAATAGCATGGGGATTCAAAAAAAGTCTTGCTTTGTGCACATTAAAACATATATGTCATGGTTTTATTTTAAAACGAGAGACAGATGATAATATTGAGTGAAGAACTATTAATAACCAAATGACAAAAAATACCTAGAGTGGTAATACTATAATAAGACGTTTTGTGGCTTTGGAGCGACTAAAAATTCTCCTAGGAGCATTAACAACCTTACAAACTATTACAAGTTGACTGCTGATTTTCACTATTGTTTCAATAATTTAAATTGTGAAAAAAACTGAGCGTGTATACAAATTATAAAATACATTCTGATCGTGATAGAGATGCAATAAGCAATGAATTTTGGTTTGAGAAACGCCTACATTATTTACATTAAAACATGTTTTGGTTTTATTTTAAGACGAAAAGTGTCAAATGATCACATTGGGTGACGATGATACATTAATTAAAACTTAATTCAAGTGTATCAGTCAACGTAGTATTGATATTATGTTACCTGAATTTTCCCAGAAAGCTTTTTTGGTCATCTCATAGATTGCCGAACTATAGGAGAGAGTAAAAATCAAAGACGTTTGTCCTACATACTAGGGGAAAATGTCGCAGGTCAAAAACTTTACTACAAAATGGGAAATACAGTATATAAAAACTATTTTCTGAAAGGTCCTCCTTAAAGATTCTCCATGTACGTATCATAGTGATTTAAAAAAAGTCTGCTTTCTATAAATATACAAAATCAAGAGCTTCGATTAGGAGGGACGAATATTGACAGTAAGTTAAGATGATCTACTTTAAGGTTCTGTGTTTAAATTTGGTGACTAAAAAATAAAAAAATAAAAATCTGAAAGGAGCTAAAATATATATATTCAATTTTAGGACAAACAAGACAATGAAATGGCTTTGGTACAAAAAGTTTATTGACTCTGAAATGGGTGCTGAACATCCGTCATATTTTTTTCTCATTGCTGTTTTTCTATGTTATATTAAAAAAAAACTTCATAGCTCAAAGGGACTATGATATCTTTCAAAACTGTTTTTTCATAGATCGATATGATAAAAGTTCAACAGACAAAATGAAACATTTACAAACGGGTGGCATAACAGTATATGATTGTAAAGAGTGCTTTGGGGGCAAATGGACTGTTCAAAGGGTTTAAAATATTATATATAGCCTATTAAAATTAAATTTAGTGAAGAACTAGTAATCTGCTATGGTTCATGCTATTTTAATTTTAGGGGCTTTTGCCCCTATGAGCCACTAGTCTGTAGATAAATTAAGAAGTTTGCCTATTCTCCATATGATTAACATGGGAAAAGAGTATGCAGGTTTGCTGCCATGATAAGCACAAAAACCAAGATTTTTTACTATAATTGGATGAATCTCAACCAAATGAAGCTGATTACCAAGTTTTATCCAAAAATATTAGTTAATAAGTGAAATATTAACACATTCTTATTCTCCATAAGATTAACATTGGAGCCCCAAAATACAATGTGCTGTCTTTAGACTCTTCAATATCTCGGTAACCAATGGAGATAGAGCAAAGCTTCAAAATACTAAATTGTGTGTTTTTTGAGCTAAATCCAATGGTCAAAATAAAAATTTAAAATTTTTAATAATTACATATGAAAAATGCAAAAAACCCATTTTTGGGGTACAAAACCCCCCCAAAACTACCCCTTCCAGTAGATCGATATGTCTGGTTTACGAACTCATCCGAATAAACGTAGGATTACATATCTCTACCAGATTTGGTGTCGATCGGACCATTATTACGAGAGTTATCGTGTCTAGGGACATAGGGACACATACATACATACATATATATATATATATATATATATATTATATATATATATATATATATATATATATATATATATATATATATATATATATATATATATATATGTATATATAAAATTTTTAATGACTATTATTTTTGGTCTCTGGGCACCTCAAAACAAAAAAGTAACATGGTCCCGGGGCTTAGGTCTTACCATGGGGATTCCCTATGGGAAAATTCGCTAAAACGATTAAGCATCAAAAAGACACTTTTTCACTCCGAGTGATGAACAAAGTTTTTTATCATAATGTGAAATTAGACTTTTGATCATTAAAAATATTAAATATAAAGTTGTATTTTCGAGGTTATATTTACAAAGTTAGTAATATGCAGTGTTTACATTTATGTTATTTACAAACGTTTGAATTTCAAAATAATTCTGCTCCTCAACATTAATAAATGAATAATAATATACATAGCAAACAGCTGACTTTTCAGTCCTAGGACCTAAAAAATTCTCCAGATGATTTTTTCAGTCCTAGGACCAAAAAGAATCGGGTTTTGGTACAGTTGAAGAGAACAAAAACAGGCTGATTTTTGTGCAGAATGATAAAAAATAGTTTTTTGAGGCACTTTAGGGATCCGCCCCTTTGGATTTCAAAATTACTTTAGGGCCTTCGCGGTGTTAAAATTTTTGACATGGAAGTTCCTCTTTGCTCATGTGTGTTCAATAATAAACAATTTTGCAAATTTCCTTAGGTCTCCTCCTCACAAGTCCTCAAAATTACCATAGATCCTATGAAGTTGAAATTTAACGTTTATGTTCCGTTTTGCTAATAGGTAACTGAGAAACAGTTTTGCAATATATTTTATGATGTTCTTTAGGGCTCTGCCCCACATGATTTCAAATGACTGTAGGGCCTACGGGGGTTGAAATTTGGTATGGTCATTCCTATTTGCTCATTGGTTCTCATTAAGAAAAGGTTTTGCAAAATTCCTTCAGAGCTCAACAATTAAACATGCTTGCCTATTAATATATAGAAATACTTGTATCAATGTATCAACATCCTGTAAATTAAATTTTTAGAAATAATTAATATTTTTTAAATATTTAGATGATTGCGGCACTTTTGTGGATCACATCTTGCAACGCAGAAGGATACAACTATGACAAGCCAGAAGTTTTCATTTGACTTACCATCAGAGGGAGGCTCTTCAGCATCAAGTTCTTCAGCTTCAAGTTCCTCAGGATCAAGCCAAGGTGGGGGAGTGGGAGGGTATCCTTCAGAGGGGAGGAAGGAGAGGAGGAGGAGGAGGAGGAGGAGGAGGAGGAGGGAGGAGGAGGAGGGGGAGGAGGAGGAGGAGGAGGAGGAGGAGGGTATCCTTCAGGGAAGGAGGAGGAGGAGGAGGGGGGTTATTCTTCTGGAGGAGGGGGGAGGAGGAGGAGGGGGAGGAGGGATCCTTCAGGGGAAGGAGGAGGAGGAGGAGGTTATTCTTCTGGAGGAGGGGGAGGAGGAGGAGGAGGGAGGGTATTCTTCAGGAGGAGGGAGGAGGAGGAGGAGGAGGTTATTCTTCGGGAGGAGGGGGAGGAGGAGGAGGCTATCATCTGGTCCAGCTCCCTCAAGTGGCGGTGATACTGGATATGAGTATCAAACTGCAGGAGGATATCCTGTACCTCCACCCACCACCACCACCACCGCCACAGCCACCACCGCCGCCACTGCCACCACCGCCGCCACCGCCCACCACCGCAACCACAACCTTCTAATGAGTATCTACCACCAGCTCCACCCCCACCACCACCACCACCGCCACCGCCACCGCCACCGCCACCAACCACCGCCACCGCCACCACCACCGCCACCACCACCGCCACCACCACCGCCACCACCACCGCCACCCCGTCTAATGAGTATCTACCACCAGCTCCACCCCCACCGCCACCGCCACCCCCCGCCACCACCACCGCCACCACAACAAACCTTCCAATGAGTATCTACCACCAGCTCCACCCCCACCGCCGCCGCCACCACCACCACACCCACCACCGCCACCACCACCACCACCACCACCACCACCACCACCACCACCGCCGCCGCCACCACCACCACCATCCAATCAATACTTACCACCCGCTCCTCCCCCACCCCCACCACCTCCGCCGCCGCCGCCTCCACCACCACCACCCCCCGCGGCCTCCACCGGCTGGCCCACCATCTAATGAATATTACCACCACAGCAAGGATTTGCTGCTGCACCACCTCCCACCGCCACCACCACCATCACAACCAGCTGGCCCACCAGCTAATCAGTATTTGCCACCACAGCAAGGGTTTGCTCCTGCACCTGCGCCACCACCACCACCACCGCCACCTCCAAGACCACCTGCCGGCCCACCAGCGAATGAATACTTACCACCTCAACAAGCTTCTGCCCCAGCTCCACCACCCCCGCCGCCGCCAACCCCACCCCCACCACCCCGGCCGCCACCCACCACCGCCACCCCCAAGACCACCTGCCGGCCCACCAGCAAACGAATACTTACCACCTCAACAAGCTCCTGCCCCAGCTCCACCGCCCCCTCCACCTCCACCACCGCCACCCACCACCACCACCGCCTCCCAGACCACCTGCCGGCCCACCAGCAAACGAATACTTACCACCTCAACAAGCTTCTGCCCCAGCTCCACCACCCCCTCCTGCTGCACCTGCTTCTTCAGGTAGGAGTATTTGCCTCCTCCAGCACCTCAACAGCAATCTGCACCAGTTCAAGTCGAGATTTCCTATTCCCAACACACAATCATCTTCCCAGTCAAGTTCAAGCTCATTTTCGAGTGGTGGGTCATCACCTGGGTCTGGACCAAACGTTTTTGTTGAAAAGCCTGGAACAGAATACTTACCTCCTAATAGAAGAAGCGTTCGTCAACGGACTCTTAAGTTTTCATCTGGAAAGAGGGATATCACATCACAAGCAATTAGGAAAGCCTTTAGTTGCTGGTCAAGAGGCAATTGCAGATGACAATAGTGAATCAAAGACAATCTTTTTGTTAATGTCTAGTCATGGTCCTAAATGTTACCAATATCAAAAATAGAACTGAAATAATTTCAATGTGATTCAATTGTATTTTATGAATTCTGATGAAGTTTTATAACTAAGCGTGGAATTGTAAATATGAATTACTTTGTTATTTAAGTTAGTTTATTGTATTTTTTTAATAAATATTTTCCATTTATGAAACTAATTTAATATTTGTTTTAATTAAGGACGTTCATGTGTAGCTTTTTCCCAATTAACCACAAATGTGTATTTAGTCTCTACCAACATACAAACAACACTTAAAGTCTATTGATAATATCATTGCTTATACTGTAAATGGACGATACATTCCCACACGACTGCCAATCTAATGGGTAGTTTGCTGGAAAAAAATTTGTGTAGGAAGCCTAAGGCTAACATAGGATAGCACCACCACTTTCGGTTATGGAGAGAATCAAATTCGAAACATCATATTCACTAATCACTCATCTGCTAGGCTTTTAAACTGTTTGAAAAATTCAACTTTTTGAAATTAGAAGCAAGAATATATTTAAAGGAATCTTTTTTTTTATTGATTTAGATACATCAATTAGTTAAATTAATTGAATTGCCACAAGTAAGATGACAACGTGAAGAGAGCTTGAATTCAGTAAAAGCATGGTAATTAGTTACCCCGGGCGGTATATTTTTAAGTGCTGTTAATTTTGCTAAAAACTTTTAGCATTGAGTTGGCAGTCTAGTATGAGTGCATAATGTTTTTAAATTTAACTAATTCATTTTGATGAAAATAAGTTAAATACAGTAGAACCTGCATAGTTCAAACCTTTGTAGACTTAGAGTGTCTGAGTACAAAAATCATGACTTTAATTTAGGAAACACTAAACTTTAATGAAACAATAACTTGATTAAACTTTAACATAATTCAAATCATTCGCCACTTGGTTTACATTTTCACCTTTGTCGGTCTCCAGGACACTAACGGTAGTACTGAAATGTTGTTACGGACAGTGTCAAACTATAAGGAGTAATGAACTATCAAGGTTCTACTGCAGTGTTTCTCAACCGGTGGTACGCGTACCACTAGTGGTACGTGAGAGAATTTCAGGTGGTACGCGAGAGACAAAGGAAGAAAAAAATTAAATACTTGAAAAGTTAAAAAAAAGTTTTTGAACATCGTGATGCTGACAGCCGTTTTGGTCAGCTCAGTTCAAGCTTACAAGCTTTCCCACATAATTTGATAGACTCCAATAGGTATCAGCACCTTTTCATTGCTAAAGCTATTTCGTACCAACTTAACAAATTAATTTATTTTAGGTTAAGACTCTATATAGTTTTCCGAGCACATTTATACTAATGACTAATGATTTTGTGTCTAGATACTTGATTGAACTTGAATTATTTTAATTTTAAGTAAAGTTTTGTATTTACCTTGTAGGCCTACTATATCAAGTTACGAGACACGCTCCGCAGAAACAACGAAACTAGAGGGAAAACTTATTTGGTCATATCGACAGAGAATTTTAAGTTTATCACTTGGTCACACTGGAACACATGTTGTGTATTTGTTCGGTAAAGCCCATAGAGTGATTTGTCAATAGTATGTGTCATGACAATTATTTGATTATGTGTAGAATTTGTCCTAATTATTAATTAGTCCCCTGACAGTGATACTTTTCTGAGCAAGAAGCAATATCAAGTTTCCAATTAACAACCTATTTGCTGCAAATTTGACTGATTATAGAAATTTTGTATTTTTATTGTTGTAGTAACTTTTGTAGGAATGCAAATTTTTTTTCAAACTAGTTTTTAGTTTAAAACTGTAAAACATATTTTATTTATATCGTTACGTTAATCTATGATCACATTATTATTTGTATAGCTTCGAACTAAAATGTTGATCAAAATTTATGTTTATTCAATTAAATTATACCTTTTCCAATTGTTGTAAATTTGTGTTTTATTTTTCATACACCACTAATTAGGGGCCTATAATGAAACATATTTAAAAAATATATAACATGTCCCATGCTCTCTCCGGCTGTATCTGTAAGGTTTGGGTGACCAGGGGGGGGGGGGGGAATGTATGAGTTTTGGGTGGTACGCCAAAAAATCAAAAAGCCTCAGGTGGTACTCGAGCACAAAAAGGTTGGGAAACACTGTTCTACTGTATTCTTGCTCATAACATTGAAAATTTTAATGTTTTGTCAAACAGTTTTTTAGCAGTTGAGTGATTGACAAAAAAAGGTTTTGAATTGAATTATTTTCATGGGAGGGACTGTACATGGTGGTGCGATCTATGTCTGAAATTGAAATCACCTATTATTTTAACACTTTTTTGTCTACGCTTGGCTGCCTAGGAAGAGAGAAGAGTCTTTTTTATTGGACTGGCAGCCTAATGCTGGTAACAAAATAAAGCATAACCATCTGGCACGGCTTTTACAGAAAACAACTTAAAGATTAGTGTTTTTACTCGCCTACGGCTCGATGGGGGCTCCGCCCCCATGCCCCCTTAGGGGTTGCCCAGAAATTCGTAAATTACTAAAAAGTCGAGTTGAAGCAGGTTAGTTCCCCGTAAAAACTGGTCCGCCAAGACAGTAAGAAAACCAGCTAATACACACTACACATAATGAAAAATAATAAAAAGCTTTGAAAATCGCCTATGGCTAGTTTTAAAAACCACTTCTGCGTTCCCCTTAATTCGTAAAATTGAGAGAGTTGTAAAATCATAATCATATTCAAGTATTCTAGGTATTATGCTGGATGAAATGCCCCTATTCCTAAATTGCTTAAAAAGTCTTAAGCACTGAACAGGCTAGTAGGCTTCCAAACCCCCCCGTTGTGTTCGCCGAATTAGTTTGTAGTTTACCAAGTGTCAAACTTTTAAGACCTTCCCATTATATTTTTAATACAAACTGTTAAGGATTTTAAAGGCAACTGTACTGTAGTAAACTAATCGTCGGGGATTAGACGCCTGGCCTAACCCTCCTAGCGCAAAAAGTATGAAATAAATAAACTTAATGAAATGGACGACAATGTAGAAATAAACTAAGTAAAATATTTTGAAGATCAACGAGGAAATAAATAATTTCACTGAATCAGAAATAAGAAAACATTTAAAAACGGTCTGGAACCTGCCAAAGACCCCTATTACTATTCGTTAGGAAATAAAAATGCATATAATAAATATTATTTATTATTTAATTATTCTGGTCACTTCCCTTAAATTCTGTTTAAGTTACAGGGCTATTTTAGAAGTTCAGTGAATGCAAAATTCAAACTTCAAATACAATATAACTGTAGTTAGTTCTACTAACAAGTTATATGAAATTCAGTAATAATAAAAGTTGCAATCGGTCTTAATGTATAACGATTTGTAATACGACAACAATTGAAAGGTTTAAAAGTTAGATTTATGCCACTAATTAATAAACAATCTATACTTCAACAGTATAGAAATTTGTTCATATTCAGGAGGCAAAATAAAAACACATAATATCAGCTGACATGAATTATAATTTTTTAAGAATGTTAAACTTCTAAATATAGTGAAATTTCCTTTAATAACACTGTCAAGCTAGGTTAATACAAAACTTCAAGCTTATGGGGAAGCAAAATCCAAATTCAGCTACATAAAGCTTAAGTTAATGGAATGTTTTGCAGTAGATCTATAAAAACAATAAAAACCTTGAAATTAGGAAAAGGTTCACTACTTCAAGCTGTGTTCAATGTTTAAAGAGCGTTAAACTTCTAAATATAGTGGGTTTTCTTTTAAGTTAAGTTAATACAAAACTTAAAGCTTCTTAATACAATATTTTTGTAGTTACTGATTAAAGTATGGCAAATGTTAATTAAACATTGCAAATTTACCTCAAATAGTCGGAGACCAAAGTTTTGGGGCAGTAAGTAACAAACAATGTAAAACAATCAGTTGCCTAACAATGAATTATATAACAATCAGTTCCGCCTGACAGGCAAAATAAAAAGACATAATATTGGCATTCATCACAACTATTTTTAGGTTTGATACTGTTATTGATATCGGTGCTATCAAAGATATGTGCATGCGCAAATGTGAAGGATCTAAAAAATATTACTGTTGTTATTAAAAAATTACGTCTACTTTTTATGATAAACCCCCCACATAAATAAAAAAGTAAGGACCAACAAAACATTATATTGTGAAGCACTGCCAAGATGAACTCCTCAAACCATTACTTCATATTGTAAACTTGAGTCTTCGTAGTGGCTGTTTTCCCAGTAAATTAAAGTCCACGAAAGTTATACCTCTACACAAGAAGGGTAATAAACATGAGCTCAGTAACTTCAGACCAATTTCCCTAGTATCTACTTTTTCCAAGATTATTGAAAAAGTAGCTTTAATAAGAATTGTAGAACACTTAAAGAAGAATAATATTAACCTAGTAAATCAACATGGCTTTCTTAAGAACAAGTCAACGATGACTGCGCTAGTGGACTTGATAGAGTACATAGTAGAACGGCTTGAGGAGGGTGAAAGCATCGTTGGTGTCTACCTAGATCTTAGTAAAGCCTTCGATTGCCTCGATCACGACCTCATACTTACTAAACTGGCCGCACTAGGCTTCCAAAGCACTGCCTGGTCATGGTTTGCTAGTTACCTGAAAGGTAGAAAACAATTGGTGGAACTGAAACACAAAGTAAATGGAACCTACACCACCATAAAATCGTCCTTGCTCCAAGTCTGCAGAGGTGTACCGCAAGGTTCCGTACTCGGTCCTATCATCTTCATACTCTTTACACACGACCTTCCCGCATACACAGAAACGTTCAGTAAGGCGGTCATGTATGCTGATGACACGGTTCTGATATCCTCCAGTAAAAACTTGGAGGAGCTGGAGATGAAGTCTTATATTTCTCTTAACCTTGCTGTTGAGTACTGCACAGTGAATGATCTTGTCTTTAATGCAGAGAAAACTAAACAGCTTAATATGGGCAAAAAGAAAGACGAGATTTCAGAGTTCCCTAACCTACAAACTGTTGAATCCTTAAAACATCTGGGTTTAGTTATAGACAACAAGCTTACCTGGGAAGAACATGTTGGCAGTCTCTGCAAGAAATTAAGCTGTGGCATTTATGCTCTTAGACGTATCAAAATAGTAAGCACACCCGAGGCAATGAAAACAGCTTACTTTGCTCTGATTGACAGTCACATTAGGTATGGAATAGTACTCTGGGGCTCTACGGCTCAACAAAATATTAATCGTGTAATGGTCATTCAGAAGCGGGCGGTAAGGATTATGGCTGGATTGGAATGGAGAGAGAGTTGTAGACAGGCATTTGTGGACTTACAATTGCTCACTGTCATCAACACCTACATTCTAGAAGTTGTTACGATGGCTTGCAAATTAAGCCCACCCCGCAACGTTGACATCCATTATCATAACACTCGTCGTGTTCATGACTTCAATCTTCCTGCACATTGCAGTAAAAGATTTGAGTGTAAACCATCCTATGTTGGGGCCAAGCTTTACAACTGCCGCCTGATGAAGTCAAGAGTTCCAGTCCACAACATCTGAAGACGGCTCTCAACAATTGGCTTCTACACTATCCATTCTACAGCTTGGACGAATTCCTGAACTGGCGCACTGCATGAACCAAGAAAGACCACCTTCCGTTTTGCCATTTAATAACCATGTCAGTAGTATTATTATTATTTATTTATATTTTATGTTCACGCTGTTTCAATCTTGAAGATTGTAAATAAAGCATTTCTCTCTCTATATAAAACACACAATATTAACTGGCATTAATTATGAATTATTTTTAAGTTCAATTTTTTTAGACTGCTACACTTCTAAATACAGTGAATTTCCTTTTAAATTTTTTCCTTTTAATTTCCTTTTAACACAAAAATTAAAGTTTATGGGGAAGCAAAACGCAAAATTCAGCTACATACAGCTAGATAAAAACTTGAAATTAGGACAAAATTCCCTACTTCAAGCTCTGGGTATATTCTTTGGTATATTTGAAACAAAGTTGTAGTAAAATGAAATATGTTCGCTAATATAGTCTCAAATATTTTATAGGCCCAACCGTTTTTTACGCTAGAGCAGAAAAATTAAAATAATTTTACTATTCTTGTAGGACTACGTGGCTGCTAAATCTAAAAATAAGAAAAAACTACTGTAAATAACTGCTACATGACATTACAAAAGTATATCTTGGCGATTGACTGACGGAGATCCAGCAATATGTCGAATTTTCTGTTTTCAAAATAACCTAAATTTGAGTAATTTAACGTTCTTTCGAAAGTTTGCCTTGGAAGAGCTTAACAAGAAACGATACAATTAGTTTTATTTCTCTAAGTTTATCAAACAATATTTTTAGAGGGGGTTAAATTTGAAATAATTAATGTAGAATTATATTTCTAATATAGTTAATGTAATGAACGTGTAGAATTTGAAGTGAGTGATTGGCTGTAGGAACAAGTGAGTTACAATTCTTAATAGTAATTTAGAGATTTTATATAAGTCAAAACATTGCTAGCCAAGTGGAAGAATAATGACCATAGGCAGATCCTTCACGCAATTACATGCTAAGGTCTAAAGTGCAGGCTGAATATTCTCACAACTCAAAAACTGTAGAATTTAATTTCAGCGCATACATGTGTGCAAGGCTTTCACAACAAACGCACATTTAAGATGATTCCTAACGTGCAGCTATATCAAATTACATGTAAGGCAATCACATGCCTTACATATAGTTTGACAGTTTTTGAGTCGTTGGGGCTTTTCAACAACATCTTGAATAAAAATTACTGAAGTATGGTTAAATTTGTTCAATAATATTAATGCGAGAACTAAACCTGTTGAGTGAACTACGTTACCATTCCTGTACTACCTCACCCTTTAATCTACCTTACCGACGCTTGACGAATTTCTGATACCCCAAACAGTTACACATGCGAGAGTATATAATTTAGACTCGCCTACGGCTCGATGGGGGCTCCGCCCCCATACCCCCTTAGGGGGGTTGCCCCAAATTTGTTAATTGCTCTGTCTCAAGTACCGAACAGGCTAGACCCCCCTAGGGGTTGCCCTAAATTCCTAAACTAATAAAAAGTCGAGTTTAAAATACGTTAGTTCCACGGAAGAACTGCACAGTCAAGGCAGTAACATAATAGTAAAATACATTAAATTCACAATCAATAGTAAACAATGCTTTAAAAAAACTCATATGAATCGGTTTTAATACCTCTTCGTAATAAAAATTCGTTTACAAGTTTTGAGCTGTGAAATCATAATTATTTATGTAAATATTTTAGGTGTTATGCTGGTAAAAATATATACTTTAGATTAGACGATTGTTGCTGTGTTAGATGAAAAGAATTATCAATTAAAAGATTTATAATGGTTGTTGTTGTTGCTATCATTATATTTAATAGTAGTAGTTATGGTAACAAATATTTCTCTGTTAGGTAGCTAAATATAAAATTTTAAATTTATATAAATTTTATGTATAAATAGATATACAATTATGGGAAAATTGACATAATCCAATGCCTCACCAAACTCAAATAAAAACTTGTAAATTTCAGGAAATAGAAGCAAAACGTTTAAATCACTGATATAGCGAATAACATTCAAATCAATGAGCAAAAACAAGAATTAAATAACGTTAACACAAAATAATATGAAAGAATAAAAACGGGGTGGATCCACAAAAAACCCCTACTATTACAAACTACTAATTATAAGAATATAAAATCGAGACCTGTGAAATAATAATTTATTCATAAAAACCTGTTAATTTTGTTCAATAGTAATTAAAATATTCTCAAAAATATATTTTAAGTGTGTGTAAAACACTAAATATAAATATAAATAAAACAGAAAGATAATAATTAACTGTCTATTGATTATTGTACAAAGTAATAGAAGTATATTACGTTAAGATCACGGCACGAGCTACACAGTAAATTCATAGAATGCGATATTCAGCCGAAAGCGTAACATGGGGTGAATTTGAATTAGTAATCTAAAATAAAGTGAAAATGAAACGAGAACCTAACATTTAAATCTGTTCTTTTTGTTCAATACTCATTTAAAAATTCTCAAAAACATATTTTAAGTGTGTATTAAAATGTAATGTAAAATACTGAATATAAATCAAACAGAAAGATAATAATTAACTGTCTATTAAGTATTGTACAAAGTAATCGAATTATGTTACGTTAAGATCACAGCTCAAGCTTCACAGCAAAATTCATGTAGTGCGAAATAATGCCGAAAGGATAATTTAGTATGAACTTGAATAAATAATCTAGAATAATTTGAAAACAAATCGAGAACCTAACATTGAAATTTGTTTGTTTGGTTCATTAATTGTCTTAAAATTATCAAAAACAAAATCGTTCATTGAAAGGCGTTCGTATCTGACATAAATACAATGCTGTTATCAAACACGGGTGTAGTTGAAAGAGATCATTTAAACACAAGCGAAAGGATACTGTAGTATTTGAATAAATAATCGAAAATAAATTGAATACAAGACGAGAACCTAACATAAATACCTATATGTATTGATCATCAGTTGTTAAAAATTCTCAAAAACATAATCGTTCATAAAAAGACCTTCATATCTGTAAGAAATACAATGCTAGTATCAAACACGGGTGTAGTTGAAAGAGATCATACAAATTAATCAAAAAAATGTTTCGTTAAGATCACAGCTCAAGCTTCACAGCAAAATTCATGTAGTGCAAAATTCGGCCGAAAGGATACTCTAGTGTGTATTTGAATAAATGATCTAAAATAAATTGAATACAAGACGAGAACCAAACTTAAATATCTGTTTGTTATGATCATTGGTTGTTAAAAATTCTCAAAAACATAATCATTCATAAAACGACGTTCATATCTGTAAGTATCAAACACGGGTGTAGTTGAAAGCGATCATTTAAACACGAGCGAGAACTAAACCTGCAAAGTGATCTACGATACCACGCGGTGATATACGCCGATACGGCTGAACTACTTTACCGACAAATCTATATTTTTTTGATTTTTTATAGTTTAAAAGTAAAATAGTTGTAATTTTATAATTTTCCCTAAATTGAAACATCTCAAAGAATGTCCATGCAAAATTTCAAGTGTCTAGCTTCAACGATGGCTTCAGGACTTTCCTATCATCAGTGAGTGAGTGAGTCAGTTACACATGCGGCTGTATATATTATAGATTTACTGACTTTGTGCAGTCAATAGTCACTTGCCCGCCGGTTGCAAAATAATTAATTTAATTCTTAGATTTTTATATCAATTTTTGGCCATGGGTGGATTTAGGTCTTGAGGTAGGGAGCTTTCTGAAAGGTACCAAATATTTGAATTACCACATTAAACACCAAAACAGTGTTAAAATGTTTTTGTAGGAATGAACAGGTAGACTACTTCTAGTATCTAGCAATAAATAACCCTTAATATTTTATTTTACAGCTAATTACAATTCTAAAAAAAAAAAAAAATACTATAAAAAAATCTGGCAGTGTAATCCCCCCCCCCCCCCCACCACGGCCCCTAGCACGCACCCGTCTATCAGCCCATGTTTATGACTGCTTATCAAGTTACTTGGTACTTAAATTGCTTGCCTAAAAGAGGTTGCTTGATTTGCCATTTAAGTTGAATGAGAGTAAATAAATTTTTTTTTATTTGATACACACCATGACTGAAGACTGCTGCGGTGGTGTTTTCTAGGTCGATTGACTAGCTACTATATGCACTATCCATTGACTATATAACCTTACTTAACTCAGCGTCATATCATTGGAGGCTTAATGTTTTCACCTGTGTTGCAAATTCGTACCAATGTATCCATCAGTTTGAAATATTATATCGGCTATTATGTCACCAGGCACCTTCCATTATCTGCATCCTTGTTGCGATTGACGAGGCCATGTAAGTATTAGGAGAGAAATAGGAAGAGGAGGGGGACAGAAAGTAAACCTCCGCTTCCATAACTGTCTGTCAATCTGTCTCGCAGGTGCAACTATGTTACTTGGACTGTCAATTGACTGATGAAATATAGGTGAAAAGCGGAAAAAGGTTTTTGTGTCTGTTGAGGATATTTTTAAAGCTATTAGTATGAAGATTCTTATTTCCTGCGTTGAATTTTACTCTTTTTCGTCCATTGTTACCATTTTCAAAGTTTCAGTCTCTTATTTTAAGAAAATCCCTTTGTGACATCTCACTTACATTAGTGAATATAACCACAATTGGCCGCTGTATCAGCAAAAACGATGACTCATTGGGGACTCTGCCACATAAGTTCCGATGAATGAAAGTGCACTGTATTTTGTTTCGCATTGAGAACATAACTCTGCATAATCTATACTTATTTAATACGCTAAGGGGTTTTTTTGTCTTGAGAACTCCTCCTACAATTTTCAACCGATTTTCAAGTTTTTGGTGTCGTTGGATAAGGCTTGGTCTGTAGTTGTTTCCGCCAAAAACTGATGAGAATCGGACTGAAAATAAAGGCGCTATCCACCATTGAAATCTCAAAATTTCCCATTTAAATAACATTGGGATTGAATAAAGCATTTTAAACATGTGTTAATAATCAGCTGTAAATACGTGTTGTTTTGGTGATTACAGATACTCACAATATTGGATTGGTCGGATGTCATTGATTTAGAGCTAAGAGTAACATTTGTATTGTATTAAAATAAATTGCTCGATTTCGAGCAACACGTATACTAGTTTAAATATTAATCATATTAAATTAAACAATAAATGATATCAACAATGAAATGTGATTCCTCATGAAGCTTACTTTTGAAAGCTTGGTACTCTGTTCTGTTAATATAAAACGTTGAAGATTGAAACATTCCACAAAGCTACCACATACATAGCACTGTTAAGTTTAATATTAATTTGATTGATCAAAAATGCATTCTTGAATTTACAGAATTTTTGCACTTGCAAAGTATGTTAGTTATTTTATACTGAAAAAACTCTTAATTTTGTAAATAAAAATTACTATTTATTGCTTATAATCCATCGAGTATCTTTCACTGAATAAACTGGTTATGTTTCATTGAAAAATGATAAAAACAACCCAAACTGCAATGAGTTTTGTGCAACATTTTAGTTTTACAACAAAAAAATTTTGAATGTAAATTTGTGCATAAAGATACTACATTTTTAGCGAATTTCCCTATAGGGAATACGCTATTACGGTAGTAGCCATGGTAAGACCTAAGCCCGGGACCACTTTACTTTTTCATTTTGATGTCCCCAGAAGCCAAAAACACCATTCGTTCATTTTCATATATATGTATATATATATATCTATCTATCTATCTATCTATATATATATATATATATATATATATGTGTCCGTGGTACCGATAACTTTTGAAGGGAACCTCCGATTTTGATGAAATTTTGGTATGAAGGTGTAAGACTAGGTCTATTTTCATGAGTTCGCGAACTAGCATTGTCGGGTTATGGGAATGGGGTTTTATGGGGTTTTAAAGGGGTAAAAAATGGGTTTTTGGCATTTTTTGACCTCAATTTTCAAAATTCATCAATTTTAACTGAAACCATTTAAAAGAGCTTAAAAAAACAAACAATTTGGTATTTTAAATTTTTATCTTAGCATAACTGGTTACGGAGAAAATCCAAAAATGTGTTTTCCATGTTATTCTTATGGGAAATCAAGAAAAACCTATTATCTTGCTTATTTATTAACATAACTTAATAAAATTTGGTATGTACATTATCTAGATAGGGCTTAACTTATAATTGCTTACAAAACCCATATGGCGGCAAACTTACATACTCACCCCTCATGGGGTTTATGGGGAAATTAAAAAATTGCCAGAGCTTGATACAATTTTGTGTTTACATTCACCAATTATTGATTAACTTAGATTTTCTAACAACACCCCATGGCAGCAAACCTACATACTCGATCCTATGGTGTTTTTATGGGGAAAGTAAATAATCTGAAATTCCTTTGGAAATTCGCTGAGTACGCAGGTCTGCTGCGACGGGGGTATTTATTTTTACTTTGTGTCTATCTATACTTGTGGCTTTTTTAACGTTTTGGCAGAGTAACGGTCCTAACCCCAGTCTTGTTACTATCTCACATCGAAAAAGCATTCTAACAGTTCAATGCTGAACAGTAAATACAGTTCAGCATTTCTAACAGTTGTTAGAAAGCATAATTAATTAAAAGCCCAATGACAAATGGCAACTAGGTTTGGAATCAAACCTTTAGAAAGCTACTAACTTTTCTCAGGATTGAACCGGTAACCTTTGGATTCAAAGGAGCACTATAACCACTCAGCAACCCAGCCAGTTATTTCCCGACCCATAAATAAACTAACTACAACAAAATATTACACCTCATCAAGTTACATTGATTAAAACATAAGTTTTCTATTAATAATTGATGTGATTGGTATTCCCTAAGCTAAGCGACTTTTCAGAAGTATCTCGCTGGCCTACTCGGGTTTAGAGCGCTTGCAAATAACATTTTTATCTTTATGAGGCGATGGTAAACGAAACATATTTCACAGTTGGATTTTAATTACAACAAAAGAAAATTTAATTTTTGTTCTTTAATTTAACATTTTAATTTTAGATACTGGTTAAAAAATGAAAATTTTCCTCGCTTACTGACAAATTAATATAAATTTTTCGTGAATTTAAATTAATGTGGAGGATTTTGTTTGTTCAAAATTACATACGGAGACTTACGTCATTAAAATTAATACCGTTGTAAAGCCTGTTTCTTCCTTAATCAAATTATATAAACATCATTCATGATTACTCTAATGGATTTGGTGTAACTAGTTCATATTTTCTGAATTCGACTCACGGCAGAGCCGCCCAAGGTCGGATGTTGACGTCACAATTGCCTGTGCCTGTGCGTATGAAAGTTGCATCAAGACAACCTCCTATATACGAACGTTGGTGTGTATGAAGGAAGTACAATGCCATATTAAAGTACTAAATAACTTTACAGGTTTTATTGGTTAAAATCAACTAAGAAGTGAAGTCTTGTTCTTTTTTTTCTTCTTCTTCTTTTTGTAGTCTTGTGGTGGCTCAGGTTCTTCAACTGGTTCTTCAGTCGGAAGTGGCCTCTTGACTCCGCTGTAAGAGATAAATAAACTTTCTAAAATCTTTAAATCTTAAATCCTTAGTTTACCCATTATAAGAAGAAATGTTATTTTTGGCCTTATATTAAATGATTGTAATTAACATTATTTTAATACAAAATTTGCTATTTAATTTATCTATTGTTAGCCACTAATTTCAATCTATAAGTTGTACCAAGTTGCCATCAAGGCTAAAGGTTTGTAATTTTGAAGAAAAATCCCCATTTATTTAAAACTATTTTATTTTTGGGCTTTTTTAAATTTACCAATTGAGAAGTTTTTTAAATAACTAGGGGGCCGGTGTAAATTGCACATTTTGTGATATATTTCTCTCTGTTTTTGAGAAACTCACCTTCAGTACGTGAATGTTTTAATAATACTTATCCTATACTATAATACGAGGAATGTCTGAAGGGATGTGTGTTCCACGATCTCGAAATCTAGCTGTCAGATTTTGCTTAAACTTTGCAATTAAAAGTGTATTGGCCCAAAAATAAGTTTAGAAAAAGCCTCCATCCCAGGAAAAATCTAATTTTGTCAGAATTTAAGTTTAAAAATCGTAATTTTTAACATTGGTCTTATGGGTTGCTATTTTGGTAACGAAATAACAACGAAAGGTATACAAAAATAAAGGAACATTAATATTAAGCAGACTTTTTGAAACAGCTGTTAACTGTGAAAAGGTATAGTTGGTTGTTGGTGGAAATTTAATTGCTTTTTTACCTTGACACTATAACAAAAGTGAATAAAAACCAACGAGCAAGGCTCGGTTAACCTGGTACTATTTATTATGCAGTGACAAACAATCTATTTTTATTTACAACCTGACTTCAAAATTCATTTGAAGGAAATCAGCTATTTAGTTACAATTCATTGTTAAAAAACTTATAATGAAAGGCAAGGGGAGTGGGGCGAAGCCCAAAACGAAATAACCTTTTAGATCACCATTCGCACACGTGTTAGATCATAAGCTTTAAAATGACACCTCAATCTTAAAAATCGCTTAAGTATCGAGAGAAAAAGGGATGTAACAGATTAAAACCTTATTGATTTAAGGAAATAGATGCTTTGACATGTCACCTGTTTTACCAGTTGAGCTGGATATAAGTATAACATCATATGAACTTAATTTAATAAGAACTTTAATTTAATTTCATGACCAATTAGAAAATGTTTCCCAAGCTACCAGCCACTTCAGGTCACATATGAGGAGTTCTCCTGTAATTGTACCGTGTGTCCCAGGCCACCCATACACCCCTTTTAAAATTTAAAGAATTAATTTTTAACCAAAACCAATTGTACCATTATAGGTAAACTGGTTAACTCTATCGATTGACAGTAATTTCGATGAACAGAATGTACCGGAAGTCACTAATTTTAAATACAAACTCCCACTTTTATAAACATTCTACACATAATTTTAAAACAACTTAACAATTTAATTTGTACCCATAACAGTTTATGAGATAATTGCGATTGAAATTGAGATTTTCCTCATAAGAATAACATGTCATAAATTTTCAACTATATTATTTCATAACATTTTCAGTTAAACAATCAGCTCCTGACACAAAAATGTTTTTAGACTCTCCTTTTAGTTTTGTTTCCATCATAATTATTTTATTTTTTCATAAAATTTACAATATGGCAGAGATTATTAAAACTGTATGGAAAAGTAGAACTAATTATGTTATCTATCTTCTTATTTCTATAAGGGTTTCATCTGTTACGTCCCTTTTTCTCTCGACCTACTGAACCGATTTTTAAGATTAAGGTGTCATATTAAAGCTTAGGATATAATGCAGTGACAAATCGTAATTAAAAAGGTCATATCATTTCGGACTTCGCCCCCCTCGCCTTTGATTTATTTCTAGAGGGCGCTTTAAAATGTTGACCAACTTTTATTGCAAGTCCTTTAATGTGGATTGTAATTTAACAGCTGATTACCTTCAGATGAATTTTAAAAGCCAGATAGTAAACAAAAATAGATCTCTGTTACATCATAATCAACATTCACGTACTGTAGGTGAGTTTCACTCATACAGAATCATAAAATGCGCAATTTGCGCACGGGCCACCTCGTAATCAATATTTACTGGGACGGTGGCGACGTCCTGTAATCCAGCTACTTGGAGGTCACGAATTGTGGATAGTTATAAGCGATGGCTTGTGGATGCGATATTCCCTGGTGGGGATTAACGTCCGCACTAGTGAATACTAGTTCGTCCATAAAAGACCATCCTCATAATTAGACCAATTCGTATATAGGAGGTCAAAATTGTGGTTCGGATCCCACGTTCAACTGTAGGTCCCTATATGCCATTGGCTGTTGGGCTATGAATTAACTGTCCTGTCTAAAGAGAATGTCGGCCTTAGTCAGTAACAAGACTACAAGATCGCGCCACAATCATCCTACACTCTTCTCTCATTCATACTTGGCTTTAAACTACCTATTGAGTTAGGTCGCCATTTCAATAAAGGTATTAAGGTATTAAAGGTTATTTTACGATAGGTAGAATATTATTTTAAATGAGGTTGTAAAATATTTCCATGCTTGGACACTTCTGTTTAACGTACAATGTTCAGATGTGAAATGGATGATGTAAAATTTTTCCCATGTTATTCTTATGGGAAAAAACTAAATTTTAACCGCCATTATCTCCTAAACCATTAGGATTAGGGGTACAAATTATTTCAAAGTTGTCTTAAAATTAGGTGTAGAATACAAAAATGTCATATAAAGTGGTGTTTTTTTATTATTTCAAATTATCGACTTTTGGTCTGGATATTTCTGGTACATTGAAATTAGTGTCAATCGGTAACCAATTTACTGGCACAATTTATTTTTGTGAAAAATTATTTCTTTTAATATTTAAAGGAGTGTACGGTTGGTCTGGGATACCGGGTGTAAACTAAATGATTCATTTGTGGAAAATGGAAACAATTGAAATATTAGCAGAATCTAATGAAAGATGTCTTACCTCTTGACGGAGATCAAGTTTTTTGAACCCTTTGATAGTGCTTTCTCCCACTCTGCTTCCGAGCCTTTAATGGCGTACTGACTGAGGTTCTGTTTTTTTAACTTTTTTAATTCTTCATCTTGTTTTTTCTTCAGTTCCTATGAAATAAAAACTTTTGTTAAGCATAAACTAAAATTTTTTCTGTCCTGGATGACTGAAGGAGTTCTAAGGAGACCAGGATGAAGAATTTAAACTCAAATTCAACCCATATGTGACTCTGAACAAAAGAGACTGGGAAAAGTTATGTCATGATATCAATGAAATATTTTTCAGATGCTGCAGCAATGTCAGAGGACGAAAAAGACCCAGAACATCGTGATGGTGACGGTGTGACTTAATTTTAATTTTATTCTGATATTATCGCCATATCCATGTTGTGCTATAAGTGTTACATGGAAATAAAAATAATTGAAACACTTTTTACAGGGATAAATTATCCGGAAAAAACAATAACTTACATCTAGTATTCAAAGAAATAGAGTTGTTATTTGGTTTTTGTAAGAAGTCTTAATTAACTAATTTGCATAGCCGTTAGTTTTTTAGAGTAAGTTTAATATTTTTGTGGTAAACAGGTTATTCAGTCTGGTGCAGAATCCTCATTTAAAATGTGAATTGGGCTGTTTTTAGCAGAAAACAAACAAAAATGTTCCTTGTAAGTCTCCAAATAAAGGTTTTTAAAGCTAACATGAATATCACCCCCACCTGGGCAGCGTTGTCGAGCTCATGCTGCAGACTCTCCTGCACTGGGTTGAGTCTGTCCGCTGCGGCCGCGGAAAGAGTCCCGGAACCAAGCGACTCCGCGACGGATGACTCCAGGAGCGACACGAGGAACGTGACCATGCGGCGGAGACTGCGGTTGAACAGTCCCAACAGCTGCGACGCCGGCAGCTCCAGCTCGGACGACAGACTGTCCACTACCTTGTGTTGTAGGCCCATGCCTAACAGCAGCGCCTGCGATGTGCAACAGGTTGTAGCGGGTGTTTCAGGTAAGGACTTTGCAATTTTGAATGGTCTTATTAATTTATTTAGAGAAACCACAGAGTTGATTATAATGCTAATGTATAGAAAAAACACAACCAAGTTTTGACACACAAGTTTGAGGTTTTGATTCACAACAGCACCAGCCCAGTTGGCAGTTGTTTAATGGCTACATTGCACTGGACTCGAGGGTGCTAGCTATGTGTTTTGGTTTTAAAAATTATGTAAAGTACACTAAATTGTTGAGGATGCCAAATTTGATTCTACAAACTAAAACAAACACATTTTGATGTGCTTGACTTCAGGGTAGTTTTAACTAAACCGGAATTTTTGTATTAAAAGCTTTTTACCGCATGGCTTTGCTCACATTAATGTCTCTAATGTGTCATTCATGTCAAAGAACAAGCTTGTTCGCTCTGCTCACTCGCCTACAGAATTAGATCATTTGCTTCGCTCATTCACCCCCAGGATGACCTAATTCACTCTGCTCACTCACCTTAAAGTTTTTTAGTTAAATATTGATTTAACACATCTAAACATTTAAAAAGGAAAGCCCTCACTCACTCACTCATTCATCACTTATTCTCCAACTTCCCAACTACCTAGAGTGCTGAAATTTGGTATACTTATTCTTTAGGCTTAAAATAGGAAAGTCTGACTATTTTCATATTAATATTCACAAAAGGCCCTGGATGTCCTCAAAGTTACCATGTTATTCTTACGGAAGCAACATTTTTGTATTGTAATATATGATTACTTAAAGGATCATTAATTTTATAAACACCTGTTTTCATTTAAATTATTGAAGGAAGATTGGTAATAACAAAAAAAAACAAAACAAAAACTACACAATATTACAGACTTGCAGCGAGTGAGCGTAGCGAACGAGCTAAACCTGACGGGGAGTGAGCGCAGCGAATAAGCTAAACCTGACAGCAAGTGAGCGTAGCAAACGAGCTCACCTGAAGGGTAAAAAATTTCTCAAGTTGGCATTGCGAAGCATGCCGGGTAAGATAGTAATTAATATTTGTTTAAGTAATAAACTGTATTATGAATCCTATGTTCATAAGAATAACATAGGAGCTTACAAGGCCCGTGGAGCGGAGCGATGGCGTATTTTCAAAACAAAAATAAACCTACAACAATCTCTAACATTTTTGTTTTATTCTTGCAAAAGTTTGAACCTCGTATGTCCAGTGATTTTTGCAAGGTTTTGTGACAAACACGCACCTTCCCACTAATATTATTCGCCTGATAAAATATCCTAAGTGTTTGAATTTAAAAGAAATCATGACTAAATAAATTCTAGTAAATAATGTACCTTGGCGAAGCTATCTTTGTGAAGATAGACCCCTTAAAAACCTAGAAACACTGAGCAAAAACAGAACAAAGAGTAGGAATGATCCAGTCCGAAGCTGTAATTTACCGGCCACCATCTGACCTTACCGCTTGCACTGCGGAGAGGTGGACGTCGCCCAGCCTGTTGAGGAAGTAGAGCCGGGCGAGGGTCGGCAGCAGGTCCACCACCAAGTGGTAGTCGACCAGGTTGTTGCAGTACATCTCCAGACGCTTGACATCATACTTGGTCAGCAGCACATCCATCTCTTGCTTTGTCAAGCCTGTGACCAATTTTACAGACTTTAACATTCATTCCACTTAACTTAGGTCATTCAGTCTATCTGAGTCATATTTTGAGGCCAAGTGGAGGAAGTTACGAAATTTGAAATTGTGTTTTGGGTATTTCTTAAAGAGGGTTTTTCTCACTTTGCCCCATTCACATAGACTATTGATCTGTGCGTAAATCACTAAATTTATGTTGATTAGCGATCAAAAACGCTGCGACAACGATAATAGGTCAGAAATTTACATCCAGTATTTCCAACTTAATTCCTGTTTAAACAACGCTATCCTACTGGCTATTGCGTAATGGCTCATAAATATTTTGTGTTCTGAAGTTGAAACACTGGGGTGCGCAAAGTAAATCAACAGTGCCCAAAGTAAAATAAAGAGCATGCAAAAAGTTTAATGAATATTGAAATCACCTGTTTTGCGATGCATATTGAGTGCAAAAACAATCGCTTTCTGAGACAGACATAGGAAAAAGAATTTAGTGGTGTCTGATTATTATGACAAAAACAGCTTCTTTACATAATTAGCTTTCTATGATTACAAGATTACAAACAAGAGACAAATTTTGGTTTTCAAGTAAAACTAAAAAATAACAATTATGGTTTTGTACAAAAAAAGTTTAAATAGCTTTAGGCAACACAAGTCCAGGACGTAATACCAAAACATATAAGTGTAAGGGGAGAACTGGATTAATATTGTTTTATTTAATTATTAATTATTGATTGTTTGGGTTTTAAATTGTGGGTTTCAGGTGAGGTCAAAGAAATAATGTAAGGAGGAAGTATTTGAGCTTGCTGTTGTATGAGTAGACTGGAACTGTTATTAAACAATAGCTTGTTTATGCTGAAATCAGAAATCAGAAATCAGAAATCAGAAATTCTTTATTGCCGTGGATACAATGGTTGTACATGGCATGAGTCAATTACAGAAAAACAACTTAAAAATACATTCTAATAACAAACAAACAATTAACTAATTAATGATAATAATACAATCAAAATATTTACAATTGTTTATCTGGAATCATTGTTTATATAGTCCAAGACACTATAGAATTCCTTTTGAACCAAGAACTTTCTCAAACCATGCCTAAATTTTTGTTTGTCGGCTTCAGCTTTTAACATAGGAGGAAGGGATCGGAACAAACGAAGGCAGGTGGAGTAGGATTGATTCTGATGGAATGTGGTCCTGGATTTGGGATATGAAAGGTTACTATTGTTTCTTAGGTTGTAATTGTGGAGAGGAAGGTCTCTGGCTTCGAATAGGTGTAAATTCGTCTTTAGAAAAGTCAACGATTCTAAAATGAAAATGGAGGGAAATGTTAAAATATCATTACTTCTAAATACTGATCTGCAGGACTGTCGATGATTGAGACCAAAAATAATTCGAATGGCTCTCTTTTGAATCTTGAACAGTGTTTTTGTCCTGAAATTTTCACCTCCCCATATTGGGACACAGTAGGTTAAATGGGGGTAGAAACAACCATAATAGGTAGCGAGAAGAAGACGTTTGTTGTTAAAATGTGAAAGTCTACGGAGTAAAAATATGCTACTACTTAATTTTTTACAAATTTGATCAATATGAGATGAAAAATTCAAGTTGTTATCCAAAACTACTACAAGATATGTGACACTTAACTGAGGACTAAGCTCAGATTCAGAAAGCAATAGAGAAAGTGGTTCAGAAGTATTGGAAGGACACTCCCTCAAGCAGAAGTCGAGTAATGAGGTTTTTTGTGTATTTACATGAAGGTGGTTTTCAGTTAGCCATTGAAGAACAGAGTTACTCTGGACAAAAGTGTCAATCTCCAGTTGAGATCGCTTGGGACTAGAAACCACCAGTGAGGTGTCATCAGCAAACAAATATAATTTAGAGAATGGAATGGATAAAGGTAGATCATTTATAAACAAGAGAAACAATGCAGGCCCAAGCACAGACCCTTGCGGCACACCTGATTTTACAATTTGCTCATCGGAAGTATGTTTCCTTAAGTAACCTTTTGAGTCAAGGTAAGGAACTTCAACTACTTGACTTCGCTGGTTGAGGTAGGAAGATATCCATCTAAGTGGCACACCTCTGATACCAAGTCGTTCCAGCTTGGTCAAAAGAAGCGAGTGATCAACTACATCAAAGGCCTTTGTGAGGTCCAAAAATAACCCAGAGACTTGGCGTTTCTCGTCCAATGAATTGCAAATCTCGGTTACCAGGTTATATACAGCATTCAATGTAGATAATCCAGATCTAAATCCAAACTGGTTGTTGTGTAGGAGATTGTTTCTTTCTATAAATCCATTTAGTCTCTTTAAAAATAGTTTCTCAAGTACCTTGGAAAAAGATGATAAGATTGCAATTGGCCTATAATTATTACAGTCATGTTTGCTGCCTTTCTTTTTAAATATAGGTTTCACCGTAGAAAGTTTTAAATACAGATGGAAATTTCCCAGCCTCAAACGAAGTGTTTGTAAGGTGTACTATTGGACCAGCAAGTTCATTGGCACAATCCTTTAACAGTCTGGAGGATACTTCGTCCTTTCCAGAAGAAAACCCAGATTTGAGAGAGTTAAGCACTTCTACAACCTCTTTGTAATCGGTAGGAGCAAGAAATATAGAATGCTGCACATTCTCTGAGTATGAGATCAAGTTTGGTTTTGGTGAATTGTAATTGTTTCCAAGTGAGTCAGAAATGTTGGCAAAGAAGGAGTTAAATGAGTTGGCCACTAGCTTTGGAGAATCAACAAGTTTATCTTCAGGATCAAGGACTGACAGATTAGTGGACGTCTTGTGTGTTTTTGTAGGTCGGAGATCGTTGACTAAACTCCAGACAGTTTTTTGGAAGTTGGTGGAGTTTTGAATTTTACCAATAACTAATTCAGCTTTTTTTGAATCTATCAGGTGTTTGTACCTCTTTTTTATTTTAATGTAAGATTTCTTTAAATGGTGGGTAGAGTCAAGATCTTTTGATAATGAGTACATGAATAGCAATTTTTCTCTAACTTGCTTGAGGTTTTCGTCAAGATGGATTTTTGTGAGAGGTTTTTTCTCGTTAATCTTAAATCGTTTCAAAGGAAAAGAAAGTTCCAGATAATATGCAATTGTTGACAAGAAGGAATTAAATTTGGTGTCGATACAGCTTGCCTCAAACAAATCTCGCCAATTTTCTTTGCTCAAAAAATATTTAAATGTAAGGGTATTCACTTCATTAAACCTCCTTCCAATTCTAAATTTGGGCTTTGGTGCTTTTGGCATATTATCTATCAGCTCTCCAAGTTGAGCATGATGGTCCGACAGTGCGGTTATGAGGACTGAAGATGAAAAAAGGTCATGAGGTATGTCAGTAAATATATTATCAATAGTAGATCGTGAACCTTGAAACTCTCTGGTAAATGAAGTAATTGTATCTCTCAGTCCAAAGGAAGACATTAGATTTATTAACAATTTTGCCGAGCGTGTGCCTTTCTTAGAGAGATCAACGTTGAAGTCTCCTGCAACTATATATGTGTAGTTCTTTCTGTCAATGGACTCAATACATGCACGAATACAGTCTAGAAATTCTAGGAGATTTTTTAATCCATTACTAGGTGGCCTGTAGACACAGATAAATATAATATTGGAAAGTGATGATACTACTTTAATTGCAGCAAGTTCACAAATGCCTTCGACACAGAAAGCAGATACATCTATCTCACTCCATAATATGTCGTCTGAAGTTAATATACATACACCACCTTTATCGGATTCCGAACGGCAGTACTTGGCTGCTATTGTGTATCCTGGCATACTGAATGCATCTAACTCAGCTTGACGAAGAAAATGTTCTGATAAACAAAGAATACTTGGCGAGTACAAATCCAAAAGTATCTCAACGTGGTTTGCTTTGGATAGCAAACCCTGTATGTTTTGATGGATTATTCTCAGTTTATGTGAATTATTTGCTACTTGTGTTGAGTTTGCTAAATTCCTATTGACTCCGGAGGAACAGACTCTAAAAAATTGTCATGCTGCAAAACAGGGTCCACAATGGTGTCCGTGCTTGGGTGGGAGTGTAAATTATTTACTGATAATGGGTCTTGGTGAGGATCATCGACAAGTGAAACATGCTGAAGGCCAGAGACGAGGACAGGAATAGGGTAACTCTCATTGATGGATATAGGTGATGAGAACTGTATTAAATTGATAATGTTGTTGCTTATTATTCTCTTTCCAAGCATGTTCAGATGGAGACCAAAACCTGTGTAAAATTTTGATTTGAAAACAGAATTGAGGGATACAAAATAGGCATGGTTGTGAGAAGATACAATGTCATAGATGAGACGGTTCATTTGCAAAATGTAAGTATTCTTGGGTTTATGGTCAAACCTATATGGAATACCAATAACAATCAAGTTGGTGTGTTTTGTTTGGTCTAGCAACTCTTTAAGGGAGTTCAAGAGTTCGGATTCACAGTGTCCACGATCGACATCATTAGTTCCACCATACACTATCAAATAGTCATTTTTATCGAAACCTTTAACAGCATTTTCTACATTTAATACCACTTGAGAAAACATAGCATTCGGTTTTACAAAACTTAAAACATTAAATGTATCACCACATTTGTCAAGCAGTAAAGAACTAAGATGTCGACCGTGACTGTCGGACAACACAGTTATTTTCCTTTTCAAAGGGGTATGACTAGAGAAGTTAGATTGTACAGTGTTGATTGTATTGATTTGTACACTATAATCAGGAGACACTCTAGAGCTAGGCACAATTGATTCAATATTTACATGGTGTCCTGTTCTTACATCTTTGGAAGTTTGAGTAGATCCAGAGATCTTTACTGTGCTTCCGACCCCTATCATAGGAAGGCCCTTACTAGCGCCATTTGTTTTCTTAGATTTTCTAGGTTTCAAACTATGCTTATCAACTTGCTTTATATTACCTGTTTTAATTTGGGGTTTATTTTGGAAACCCTTCACAGCAGTGCATTGCTTGTGAGAAGTGACACATGAAAGCTCATGAGGTGTTTCCTCGTCATTAACAACGGATAAAATCTCAAACCTATTCCTAGACAAAATACAAGGGGCTACACAAGAACCAGACTTAGAGTAAGATTTATTGCCAACTGTTTTCCACGCTTTATCATAGTGTTTCTTTGGTTTTGAGGTATGGCTTGAATTATCAGGTGGAGTTATGGAACAGGGAGATTCAGCGGTGCTTTTGGGTGCATTATTGGTAGTGCAACTATTAAACCAGGTCAGAAACGAGGAGGAATCTTTATTCTTTATGCAAAAATAATAAAGAATGTGTTTGGCATGAACAAGGACATTTAAACCACATTCATATGCGTTTGTCTGCTGAATACAATCCATTTCAATAACATTGTTTCTGGAGATATTAAGCTTACTAGCTAACAGTACAGCTGATTCATAATTTATACCTGAGAGAGAATCAAAATGATAAGCTTGATTGGACTCTAACTCACAAAACAATAGGCTCCAATGCGAGCCACTGTCATCCTTATCTAGTACCATGCTGTTACTAACACAGAAAAACATAAATTTACAATTGTCCAAGGATTCCAAGTTTAAAATACTAGCAGCGGAGACGTCAACACTCAGCTTTAGCACCTGAGTGGCGTTTGGCCCCAGCATGGCAATGCTGTGGAGTTGACCCAAGGGAACATATTCAGCCATGGATTCAAAGTAGGAGTTTAACACTTTATCACAAAGCCACTTATCCGGGCTCCATGCACGACCCTCAAGTTTAACCAAATTATCAGACAAGATATCAATTTTTAATTTCAGTGAGCTATTGGAATCAGACACAGCTTTAATCTTAGTTGTAAGACAGTTATTTTCACATTTTGTTTCACTAAGTAACTTACTTACACTGTTATTTTCAGCTAACAGATCGTCATACATTTTATTTTTGTCATTTAACTTAATTTCTAGACATTTGATTTTTTCCTCTAAAGCTCGTTTTTCTTCTTCTACGGCATCTTGGACAAGAAAAGAATTGTTAATTTCTTTTTTCCTAAGTTCCTTTTCTAATTCGAGCTTAGAAGTAAGATGGAGAATTTCATCCTTTGAAGTGTTTATCAAGTCATTAGATGACTGATTCACGTTCTTAATACATTCCACTGTTTCAATTAAGGCAGTTATTTTAGAAATAAGATTTTCAAGATCGATATCTGAATTTAGCTCAATTAACCTGTTTATTTCCGAGGATAAATCCTCAATTGCGTCCTCAACATCATGTTGTTGAGTTGAAAAAATAGCAACCTTATCCATAGTTTAACTTTAATGCCTAAGAAACAAGGAGTACAGAATAAAAAAAACATGTGACATACAATGCGCATAAATAATACAACAATGTCAATCCTAGTGTCCGAAGGGATTATTTTAGTGCCCGCAGAAAGAAGGTCAAGCAGAGGGACAGCAAAGCGTGTATGTGGTATTAGTCCAGTTGAAGGCGCAGTGGAAATCCAGCCGTAGGTGGTGAGCAAGCAGCAGCTCCCTACAGGTCAGGGTAATTTGCGTCCGCCGTGGCGCCGGCGCGTCGTAAGGCAAACCTGGCCCGTCGCTAAGCAACCGCTGACGCTCTGACCCCTCGCCAGTGATGACCAACGGTTTTCATGTTTGAAAGGCCTCGTGTTTGCTACTTGGTGAAGGTTAAACTTACCACATATTATTACTCACAGTCCGAAATTTGACGTGGAATGTGTTGGTCCATGCACTATAATGAACTGAATGTATATACACTTGGCTCTTATAAAAACATCACTATAAAATCAATAAATTGAACACATTTGTAGAGCTATAAATCCACCGTCTAAACACGGCAAACAGTGTTGCCAACCCTGCTGACCTATTGGTAGCTCTGGCTTAAATAGGTCAGCAGACTTAGATTCGGGGGAGTGTGTCTAGTGCAGTGATGTGAGTGTAAAGGTTTAGGGGGGATAGGTCAGAGGGGCCATGGGGCTCAAGGCCTGGGGCCCGGGGTAAGTCCAAATTTAGTTGGGGTTTTTCTAAAATTAAGGGGGGTCCGTTCAAAATTGATCATTTGTTTAAAGTTTTTCTAGTTTAAAGGTTTGAGTTATTTCTTTGGGAGTTCGGGTCTACTTAACCCTAACATTAAATTTAATTAATGTATAAGTTGAATTCCGTTTTTGTTTATCATTAGTTTGAAACTATTGTATTTTCTGTTTGTTATGTTGATTTTAATAACTGTTAATTATATTTGGTTTGAATCTTAACATGTCTCTTTTTATTTAATGAGCTACGCCCTCAGTCATGTAATGTGGCTTCTCAGTCTGGCCAACTGGAAAGTCGCATTTATGACATAAGTTTCTTGGAAAAGGTCAGAAGGAAAAGGAAGTTTGATTTTGAATTATTTTGAGGATAACAAGCATAATAAAGCAAAAAGTCTTTGTGCCACAACAGTGATAAGTCTTACTCAAATCAAGCAATAAGTATAGTTCTAAACTATTTTATTATTGTTCATCTTCATTTCCGACGCATATAAAACATTCAACTCACTCTGATTTTGAACGTTGAAGGCTTTGTTGATAATGACGCTGAGTGCCAGTGAGGTCGGGAATGTTCGGAACTGGAAGGCGAGCAGAGAGACGAACCGGCGCCGGAAATCTTGCCAGTACTCGATGAGCCATTGCGCTGGCTTGTCCGAGTGTAGCGAGTTGAGCATGATGCAGCTGTGCTCGCCTGTCAGCTCGTTTGTTGTCTGTCTGTCAACCGATAAACCATCAATCGGATCATTCCGAGAATAAAGTAGTTATTTTGATTAATACTGAAAAAAACATCTACTAAGTTTCCAACAATCATGAGCTGTCCATTTTTTTTTTTTTAACTCTTGAGGGTAAACCTAGAAAGAGGTATTAAATTTATATGTTTCACTGTCTTAAATGACAACTTGATTAAAGGCAACAATAAAAAGTGTTCAAAAAGTGAAAAGAGTAAAACTCAACAAGCTCAACATATTGTAGACTAAGACTCTGTCAAGTTTGGTAGGAGTCTAGTTTTCCAGAGTCAACTTTACTACTGCTATTTAATCGTTCAGACCATCTCTGAATTATGTTTGAACCACAAAAAAGGTTCATTAGCTATGGATCCATGTTAAAAACCAAAAATACTGATTAGAAATTATAATGACAGTTGTCTATGATGATCATATGTTCATAATCCAGTAAAGCATCCATAACCCTTGAATCACGTTTAAAGACCTAAATTCCCTCTAATGTTGACAACAGCAACAAGAAAAAAATCCAAAAATGGCAGTTTGCGTATCACATGGCTCACAGTCAAACATTGTGGGCACCTACTGAGGTGCTGAGTTATCCGTAGTGTCGAGTTATCAGGCGTTGAGTTTTTACTGTAAATTGAACCAGCACACTAACCTTAGATACACTGGTACAAAGCCAGCCCGTTTCCAGAACTTGAGGAGTGGCGTGGTGAGACCATATGACACTCCCAGGTAGTCGAGGCGCTCTGGTGGCCGTTCACTCAACTTGAGCAGCAGCGGAGGTAGAGACTTGCGAGGCTCTAGACAACAAACACCTGACCGTCAGTTACATATCGAACTGTGAATTTATACAGTAAAAAAATTGTTAACTTGATACAGAGTAGGCTTAAAAAGCTACCTTTTGTTTATGAGATAGGTTAATTGTAGACATTCATGACTGACTGAATAAGAAAATATATTCAGACTAATACCTGATGGTTTTTTATCTTTTTGTTTTTAAAATGTACCTTGGCTAAAAATATTTAGAGCCTTAGGAAAAATAGTATTCAATAACTTCAAATGGATTAAAAAAGAAAAAAAAACCTTCCAAGATGATAATAAGAAGTCTTCCTTGTGACACTAGCGGCAACCAGTGAAGGCTTCTGTTCTTTAACAGAACAGCAGTTTTTATTTTGGCTGAAGGAATTTGGTTTGTGGGTATTGAAAAACTTAAGTTTGAGAGAAATAAAAATACTGATTTACTTAGTTTCAGCAATATGTACAACTTTAAAATTACTATTTATTTATAACTATGAACTTTTGATATTTTGCATTAAAATACAACTATGACTTTCCAATAAAAATATTTAGGCTATTTGACTGATGTTATTTCATTTCATTTCATTCCATTTCATTTATTTATTGCAACATAACATTCATGTACATTACAAACAATTGTTTGAAAAATGAACAGGTTGCTTGTCAGAAACAAAAATAAGAATAAAAATAAGAATAAGAATAAGAATAAGAATCGTTTATTGTCGTTAAACACAGTTGTGCAATAGACATTGTCAAAATAAGTTGGACATGACTTACAAACTTGGTAACAAAACAGACATACAGTTCATGAAAGACTAGGCTAAATATATATATATATATTTTAAACAATAACAAAATCTTGCTTACAATTAATTTTAAAAGCACATTTATTTAAAATCTTTAAAATCAACTGTATTTAATTCAAAAAATTCCTTTACTGAATATAAAGGGTGCTTTAGCAACCCATTACTCAAAACCAATTTAAAATGAGCCAAGGATTCAATATTTCTCAAATTTACAGGAAGCTTATTGAAAAGTTTCAGACCAAGTACCTTTGAACTCTTAGCAACTTTAGTCAACCTACAAAAAGGAACTTCAACATTATTTTTTGATCTAGTGTTATGACCATGAACATTCAATCTCTTTACTAAATTAACAGAATCTCTCTTAACATCTAATAAGACATACAAAACATACAAACTAAAAACAGTTAAAATATTTTCACATATAAATATAGGCCTACAATGATCTCTGTAGTCAGCACCTGCTACAATTCTTACAGCCTTTTTTTGTATTAACAACACATCCTGTGCCCCAGCAGAATTACCCCAAAGACAAATACCGTACAATAATATACCTTGAAAGAAGCTATTGTAGGCAAGCCTAAGGTAAGATTTGGGCACATTCCTATTTAGTGACCTTAATAAATAAACAACTCTTGATAACTTATTACAAATAAAATCTGTATGGTGATGCCATGTTAACTTTCTATCTAAAAATATACCTAACAATTTAACATTATCTAACGGATCACAGACATTTGAATCACTAGCCTTAAGGTTCTTATTACTAAATACTATTGTTTGAGTTTTGTCATTGTTAAGTACAAAGCCATTTGTGCCAAACCAACCAGACACACTACTAAGGGCATTACTAGAAGCTATATTTACAGTATTTACATTTGGACTAGAATTAAATAAGGTTGTGTCATCAGCAAAGCACACAGTTTTACACGGGACATTCACATCAATATCGTTGACCATGATTAAAAACAGTAAAGGTCCTAGCACCGATCCTTGCGGTACCCCACAGGAGACATGACGTTTATCAGAGAGCTTATTGTCAACTGAGACAATCTGTTCCCTATTTTCAAGGTAAGACCTCAAGAGTGACAAAGCTGTACCTTTAATTCCATAAAACTCGAGTTTGGTCAAAAGAGTTTCATGACAGACACAATCGAATGCTTTACTGAGGTCACATAAGGTGACTCCAGTATCGTTTTTCAACTCAAAATTTTCATGAATTTCATTTACAAGATAAGAAACAGCCTGAATTGTGGATTTCCCAGCTCGGAAACCATACTGAGAACAAGAAAATAAATAATTCACTTCAAAAAAACTGTGCAATTGACTATGCATAATTCTCTCTAGTACTTTAGCAAATATTGGTACCAAAGATATAGGCCTATAGCTAGCAGGAACATCTCTACAACCTTTCTTAAAGATAGGAACTACTTTAGATAGTTTCATCTTAGATGGAAACATACCTTCAATGAGACACCGATTAACACAAAAGGTTAAAGGCTCCAATATCACAGGTAACATTGACTTGAGCATATCACTAGACAGGCCATAAACATCACGACTTTTGGAACTTTTCATGAACTTCACATGTTGCACTACTTCTTCACAAGACACTATCTTCCATTCGAAGTTGAGTGCTGGAACATCTTTGGCCTTCAGAAGTTCTGCTGCTGCAGAAGGGACTCCACCAGACCTCTCTGCCACGTCCAACACCGAGTCGATGAAGAATTTGTTGAAGTCATCAGGCTCCACAGGTATACAAGGTTGATGTTGACTAGTTGTCTCTTTACGGATGGCCTCCCAAGCTGCCTTACACTTGTTGTCCGATTTCTCGATGCAATCAGCCACATATTCTTTCTTTGCAGTTTTCAGCTCCTGTTTATATTTTTTCCTGTATCTGATCAATGCTGAATGGGATACTGGAGTGTTAAGCATTCTATGCTGATCGTGGAGAGCTAAAAGGTTTTGCCTACTCTTTCTCAGTCCTTCATTATACCATTTTTGGCTGGTTTTTTTAGGCTTACTAGAGTAACGCTTTTTTACTAGTGGAAAGCATTCATTGAAACCTTTCTCAATTTGATCAAAGAACAGGTTGTATGTTTCTTCAGCATCTTCACCTTGGGCTAACACTGACCAGTCTACACCGCTTAAAAATTGAATGTAGTTATCCAGCTTAGGTTTAGTTATAGGCCTATGGTAGGTCACAGAGGCGTGTGGACTATTATTGAGAATCGGGTTATTTCTTATCGTGCCTAGGTTAAATATTACTGCTGCATGGTCCGAAAGACCGAATTCCTTCACTGAAGTGTGATAAGTTCCATAATCAAGATCAGTTAGCACATTGTCCAGGACCGCTTTACCTCTTGTAGGTGTGTAGTTAGTAAAATGAAGATTGTACTGCCTCATGAGCCTAGCAAGCTCTCGCTGAATTGGTTTGGTATGTTTGGCCACCAAATCGACATTGTAATCACCACCCAGTACTAGGTGAAGGGTAGACTTTCGAGACAGTAGGTCTAACAGCTTTTCAAATTGGTCCAAAAATATCTGCACATCCCCATTGGTAGACCTATACACACTAACCACTACAATATTGCTCTCAAGTAAAATTGCAGCAACTTCAAGATGTTGTGATATGCAGAAACTACTCACATCAATAACTTTGTATTCCATTCCATTCTTCACATATATTGCTGATCCACCGTGAACCATATTTTCTCGTGCATAAGAAGTAGCTAAATGGTAATCCTTCATATTATAAAAGTCTATTTCTTCCGGTTTAAGCCAATGTTCAGAAATGCACATAATGTCACAATTTATTTCATTTAAAACTACATCAATTTCCAATGTTTTATCCCTAATGGACTGAATATTCAGAAACATCACAGAAGGAAGGTTATTTGTAACTGAAATATCTAACCGTCCATCACAAATGCTTGAAGTCGACCTACTAACTCTAGTTGAAAGTACAGGCCTATATTTCATGGTAACTGATTGCACAGAACTGTCACTCACTGGGTTGGGGTTTTCTTTAGGGCCTATACTAAAAAAACACTGTCTTTAAAGCCCATTGGAATAGGGTGCTTGGCTACTTCATCAGCCAACTGAATGTCATTAACAAAGTCCAAAATTCTATTGACTATGTATACTTTGCCTAACCGGTTGAGGTGGAGACCATGATGAGTATGGAACCGTGCACCAATAATACTCAAGTCCACTAACCTAACATTGCTAAAGTGTTTGCATACTTTCAATAACTGTTCATTTGCCTTTTTTACCTCTTCATTGACACAGGACCATTTTGGAAGATCATAGCGATGTGGAATGTTAAAAACTAAAACATTAGTGTTCCTTAAATCTTGTAAGCGTTTTCTTAATGATCTGACTAGATGTTTAGTTTCATTGGAGGCCACGTCATTAGTACCTGCTGCTAAAACAGCAACATCCTCCATTTTTAGGTCTGAACACAAGGCTTTACTTCCTTCCATTACCAGATCAAACTTGGCCCCTGGCTTTAGCACACCAGATATATTGTGTACACTTCTTTGCCTCAGCTCATCTGTTACAAACCTACCTTGGCTATCCGAGAAGCACCTAATCTTAACTTTTTTTGGAATTCGTGGTAGTTCTTCGTTGAGTTTGGAGCCGGTAGATGCTAATCCCATGCCATGCAAGGAAGTAGGACTAGGTTGATGATCTTCTTCACAAGTTTTGTTTTCCTCACTAGGTAATGAAAGGACACTAAATCTGTTATGTAGCGGTGGATAGTCATTAGGCGTTGATATAGTTTCATTTGCACTTTTCTCTGGTCCATTTTGATAGGGATGATTTTTTCTTCGAGGCACCGTCTCCCATCTTCTTTTGACATCTTTAGCCTTCAATTTGTTGTCGCATAAGGTTTCGGTTACGATTTTGTTCTTGTTACACTCGTTCTTCTCTTGAGCCCTTAGTAGTTCAAGTTTTTCTGTTTCTAATATTTTAATTATTTTTTCAAACGTTCTAATTGAGTCCAGCATTTTCTTTGTCTCTTCTTTATATATCACACAGCCATTACATGTTTTAATTGACATAACATTTTGTGTTGACATATCTATATCACTAGGCCTACTTTCCACTTCCAATATTATATTATCTTTCACTTGTTTTTCCTGTTTTAGTTTAATCTCAAGAGATTTTATCTGTGATAAGAGATCATTTTCTCTGTCTTCAAATGCCTTCTTTGCCGCTATTATACAATCTTCATTTTGTTTCAATTTATCTTCAAGTTCAAGTATATACAGAGAATTTTTATTTTTTGTCTTATGAATTTCTTGTTTAAGTAATTCATTTTCATTAAGTATGGACTGGTTAATCTCATCAGCAAGGGATGAACAATCAAATGAGTCTTTTGAAATGTTACTGGTAACGTTGGTTTCAGATTCTGTACTTGGATCATTAGAAACGATCAGTCGACATTTTAAGCATTTCCATTCATTTATGGAATTGTCATCCTCCATAACTTTTACATCATGGAGACTTAAATTGGCACATTTAAAATGAATCCAGTTGCTGCACTCTCCAGTGCACAAAATCCCAGCAGACCTCACATTTTTCTCACATGTCCCACAAGGATATTTACCCATCTTTGTCTTTAATAACTGTTATTTGACCAAAATTGCATTTATCAAGTAGACAGGCAATGAATGGGAACTAGTCCTATTCCTATCAGCCAGGCCTACCTTGTTCAAATATGTGAACAAGGCCTAACCTCGAACGTTGAGCCTAGATGAACTAGGACTACTTGACAAACTTTAAACTTACTTGGTTTGCTTAATAAAAATAATAAACGGTATCAGTTAACTGACACATACTTTCTCCCAACAATATAAAAAAGATGTTAAAAGCTTCAAACATAAATGTCTTGATGACTTAGTCGGATAGCTACCAGCTGAGCAGCGCGAGTTTGACCCTACTCGCGTCTGTGACTTTTAACAACGTACTCCGTTTACCGCTAAACGAAAAATTGAATTTTCTCCGCAACCACTTGACATAGAGCAAAAATTTTAGATACTGGATTTAATAAAAAAGTTTTTTGAGCTTGATTTAATGGTGATAAGTAAAATTTATTAAAAAAACAGCTATTTTGAAAATCCAAAAAATTGATTTTTGAAACACTTATTACGCCACAACTTTAGAACGAGCATTTTCTCGGAGATGTGGGTGGTGTCATTTTATTCACCATTTTAAGCTTAATAACCCACAAAATTTTAATCAAAATCGTTAGAGCCGTTTTTGAGAAATTTGGATTTTTCACGATTTTTGAGGGTTTTGGGGGTAAAATACCCTTAAAAATCAAAAATTCAAAAAAACGAAAAAAACGCCTGGAATTATCGTGCGTTTGGACCTACATACCAAATTTCACCAAAATCGGACCAATAGGGCATCCTCTAGCTCTGTTTACATCCTGACACACACACACACACACACACACACACAGAGACATCACTCGAAAACCACTTTTTTGGGCTCAGAGGGCACCAAAACGGATAAATTTACCAACAACTCAAATTTTAAAATTTTGACGAAACCAATACTTTCTCGATATATACATTTATAGGGGGAAAGGGAGCTCCAAAATGAATATATACATCATCAAACTAATGCGAAGTGTTTTACAAAAACAATACTTTCTCCATATACTATGGTATAGGGGGAGAAAGTAAAAATAATGATTCTTAAAACTAAAACAAAGTTTGCTTAATATATAATTATGAACAATTACTCACAAATTAATTGTTGTGTCATTTATAAAATCCAAAACATTATAATATTCTCTTTCTACTAGCAATTCATGTATAACATCCTTAAATTTCTTCATTGTATAACCCCTTACTCTATTTGGTAATCTATTATAAAATTTTATGCCCATGTAATAAGGAGTATTCTCAAACAGTTTTAGTTTATGTATGGGGTATTTGAATTGATCTCTAAATCTGGTATTGTAGGAATGAGAATTCTGCTTATCTAAAATATTTTCAATTGTTTTGTGGACAAAAACTAAACATTTAAATATATATAATGAAGGAAGTGTTAAAATCTGCAATTTTCTGAAAACTGATTTACATGACTGGCTACGATTTAAAAACATCATGGTTCGAATATATCTCTTTTGGATTCTGAAAACAGATAATACTTCTGATGAACTCCCCCATAGCTCTATACCATATTGCAGTAAAGAGGCAAAACAAGCATGGTAGACCATCAATCTAATTAACACTCAACTTAAAAATTTATTGCAGTTTCAGCAAAATTTCAGGTAGGGGAAGGGTTTAGTGAGATTGTATTGTTAAGGTGAGGCTGCGGAGAGAGAGTGGAGGAAAGTATAAGAGGGAACAGGGTGGGTAGTGTGGGTTTCATGAGTGTCATGGCGGCCACCCCAGCCTAGGATAGGACTAAATATTGGGTAAAAGAAGTAAAACCAATAAACCATGGATTACCAATGGTTTCCTCAAGTAGGCTGACATCCTCATCTTGAACGCTGTCAATGTGTTCGGTTGGTAACTCATCCTCATCTAGGCTGGTGATTCTCAACTCGTAATAATCCTTGAGGAGGTTGAGAGCGCGGGTCCCATAGCCCATCTGCCAATATGATCAACATTGTTACTAACAAACACTATTTTGGTGAATATTAAATTTGTTTGGAATTATAAAAAAAAGATATTGTGCAAAACAAATTCAATTTAAACTGTTGGTCTGGTAGAAAAGACTGCTGGATTTTATAGCAAAGAAAGGGAGCTGAGGATGTCTTTCATAAAAAAATATTTAAGTAAAGCAGAAAGGCAGAGAAATAATAATTTCCAAATTACACTCACAAGGGATTTTTAATATTTATAAGTAATTCATGATAATTTATATAAAACTATGTAAACCATGGATGTCCTGAGACTATCACTAACACTCTACGAGGATTTTACTGTTAATAAGCTGGTCTGAAATCATTTTTTTACAAACCAGCTAGTTTAGAAAAACCAAAATCGTTAAAGCTCTTTATTTATTGTACCATAGTAACCTTCAATTTTAGAGGTAATTAAGAACAAGAAGTGAAGGAAAAAGGAAATCAAGATGAAAATAGGAGGGAACATATTTCCACCCAATATTTCCAAACTGTTGAGGAAGTTACTAAATGAATGGTCACAACTTGTATTTTGTTGTATTAATGCCAATAATAACTTTTAATGACTTAATAACTCTTGTGCCACTGGACTACATTAATTCACTTTATATCTATTGGAAGTTCTCTGGCAACATATTACTTATTTATTGTCTATAACTTATAGAGCATTCTAACCCAAATAGAGTTAGTAAATGTTTTAGCTCCAATTAGGTTGGATTGCATGACTTAACAATGTATGTTAGGACTATTTAAAAACTTTTCTGTTATGCCTAATTCACTTCAACTACTGTTCTGGCTTCCTAATTCTTCACTATTAACCAATACATTTCTCGTAGGTGAATACTATTCCACATTAATTTAAAGTGCACTTTTCTCTTTTATTTATGCATGGAGTTATCACAAACTGATAGTTGGTTGGGTTCAATTAGAACTATTTTTGTAAGTTAACATAATTTATTGTAATACGTTAAATAAAGTTCTCCTAGAGCTTGATCGTTAGTATAGTAAAACAGGTTTTTCGCTGTATGGCAAAACAGTAGTTGAGGCTGCCGTTATAAACATTGTTGACAGAGGGCAACAATTTCCAATCAGTTGTGTTCACTTTAATCAGGTTCGCCTAACCACATGAAGGCGTCAATGCATTTTTAAGTGGTCAGATTATACTAGAGAACTGATATTACACAGTCGGAATGAGTAAGTGGCAGGAGTAAAATCAACTGCAAAGAAGTGGGCTTCCACTGTACTCGACAAAATGTGTGTCAAGTCTGAGAGATTTTACTGAAGTAGTGAGTTTATGGATATGAAAATCAAATAGGTAATGGTAGCGAATTGCAGAAAATTTTCCCTACTTCCCAAACACTTACACTACTACAAACACTACTACTAACACTACTACTAACACTACTTGCACAAACACTGCAGATGCTCACACTTTGGTAGTCCGGGTGGGTGGCTATCCGGACAACCCTGGCACCGGCGAGTGAGGGGAAGTCCTGGTCCTGATACTGCTGGGCCACCGTCCACGGGATCAGGTCCCCGGAGGCTCGCTTGCCTTGCGACAGCCCCTGCGACACAGACGCTCGCGACACCTGCCCTTCCAGGCACACCTGCAACACAAAAGTCAAGTTAGAGTATCTCAATGGTCAAAGTTTGGTGTCCACGGTGTTAAGTTATACCAGTGCCTCTAACTGACCTTACCTCTGCAGACGGGATTTTCACAAGCTCTCTGAAGCACAGTAGTAGTTTGAGTTGTATTTTTTAAAGACGTTGGCTGCCTATTTTTGCCTAACTTTGCTCCGTCCCCACAGATATGTGCATGGTACGTATTAGACAAAGTAAGGGGCGAGCACCTACCCCTATGGGACCCTCAACTTCAACATGATATGAAATATTTCAAATTATTTGTTCTTAGCAGCCATAAACACTAATAACCAATTGAACATTCCTTCCTATTAAAAGATTCTTTTATCTGGTTTGAAAAGATGTTAAGAGTTTAAAGAATAAAAAATATGGTTCAAGACTTAATAGATATTAAATGGGGATTCATACAGAGAGTTTAAAGTTACAGTGTAGTTAAGAGTTAAAGTTATAGAGTTAAAAGTTATAGGTATAAAAATATGAGTTAACATTCATGATGATAACTGAAGTTCGCTTACCCATCAATTGTTTTTCACTGCCTATCCAAAATAATTTAATAAGGTTGGAAAAAAGAAAAAAAAACTTCTTTACCAATAGAGGTTCCTTTAATTCCTTGAAGTAATGTGATATCTTTGTTTCGGAAGAACAAAACCTAAAACAGGTATGTGTTTAGCGGCTTATGTTACCATATATTATTATTTATCACATCTAAAATATTTTGTAGATAACTTAAAAAAATAACCTTTAAATAGCTAGAAGAGAGGGATGAGTGTTTTCACAAAAACTTTAGATTATTGTTGATTTAAAACAGTTACACTATAGAAATTGATACACAAATATGTAGTTTAACAAAGCCTTAACTATTTAGAATATCATGTCACTCTTACGAGTTTACCTGTATGACGCAGAGCACCTCTGGCAGGGTGGTGGAATCCGCAGGTATTGGACCCAGGAGGCAGAACAGATGATGCGCCGGCGCATCAGACATCATCTGCAGATCATTGGGGCTGTTCTGCACCGAGGCAAAAAAAATAACATGAAAAATTGTGCAGTAGAACTTTGATTATCTGAACTAATGTGACGAACACACAAGTCTGGATTGTGAACAATCCAGATGAAACAGGGACAATGATGGGACAGTTTGATATGGGTGATGAGACCACAAAAAAATATAATAAAATCAAGGTTTATTAAATTTTTTTATTTTAAAATACGAATGTGTAGTAAACTGAGAGAAACTACTTACAGCTGAAGAGAAGTGAAAGTTTTATTCTGTCTCTAGTATTATCTTTTTTTACCAAAAAAACTAGTAGTTCCATAAATCACAATGATGTGGATTTTACCAGGCCTCAAATCTCCCATAAATTATGTATGAGTTTGTTTAAAAACTTTACTTACCTTGTAATGCGAAGATACAAAAAGTGAAACTATTCGGTGAAGAAATTCCTCTGATGCTTTGTGATAACAGAACAATGTGTCCCTGAAACAAGGTAGAAAAATATTGCAATAAACTTTAATAAAAAATAATATATATATATATATATATATATATATATATATATAAGTAGATAGTATCATGTTACTTCTAGGACACTTTTGGAGACAATCAAAAATCAAACAAATTTCACAGTTTTTTAATACAATTATGCAATATTTTTGCCACTTTTTGGCCAATTTTCAGCTTTTGTCAAATTGTCATAAAAAATATGCAAATTTAATGAAATTTTTAACAAATATGCCTAAATTTTCTACAAAATAAATTTTTTTTAAAAACAAGTAAAATTATTACATTTTATAAGTATTTTTTCAATAAAATTAATAGTTGACTTTTCATAAGGTAATTTAAAATTTTAATAGTATTTTTTCAATAAATTTGACTAAAATAGTAATAATTTATTCTAATTAATTTCAGTAATATCATTTTTGATTATATTATATTCAAGTAATTTTTCAGATATAATAATAATATAACAATTTGTTTTACTAGTAGCTACTATATCATAATCAAAATCTGCATTAATAATAATATCATTTTTTGAACTTGAAATATTTGTTGGATTTTTTGTAGTATCAATTACATAAATTGGTCTATTTTCTAGAAATTCTGTTGGACTATAATACATTTTACTACTAATATAATAAACTTTTTTGTAATCTTGATACATTTCATACATAATTCTAAATTTTTCATTGTTTATATCAAAATTTTCCAATTCATCAGGGTAATAATGACCATTTAGTTTTACTCTTATATTTTTTACATACATACTATCAAATTTAGAAGTATCAAATAACTGATCATTTGTTCTTGATTTTTGAAATCCAATTATAATAAATTTTGGATTATAAATATTTCTATAGATATTTGTTATATTAAAACTTAAATTCTTTCCTGTAATATTTTTTTGTTCAATGCATTGCCAATGATTAAAATGAAAATTTACTTTTTCAAATTTGCTTAGTTCATTAATTAATTGAATTTTACTTGTTGTTTTGTATTCAATTATAGGAACTCTAATAAAAAATTCATCAATTGTTATTTTACCTTCAGTTGGTAATGTAGCATTATCATAAGATCCATCAGCCTTTTTAGTTTTCCATCTAAAAATTGCATCATTATCTTCTGATCTAATAAATGTTATATTAAAACCTCCTTTGTATATTGGAATATTTACATTTTCAAAAAATCCTAATCCAAAATGAGATAAATTACCAATTGCTTCAAATTTATTTTTAAAATTTGATTCAAAACCATTATTTATTTGATTTATTTCTGATTTTGAATAAGTTATAGTACCTTTAATTGTACTTAATAGACCAGGATATTCAATTTCATCAATCAATTTATTATGTTTTCTAACTTCAATTTTTGAAAATAAAAATGGAACAAAATTATCAATTAATTTTATATTAGCACCATTATCATCAGATTTAGTCAATTTACCAGATATATAAAATTGAAATTTAGAAGTACAAAATCCATCTCCAAAATCTATATTAAATTCAGTTTTTTATTAGGTTCATTTAAATGTAATTTAGATAATGGATAGAAATTTTTGTATTCAGCTCTTTCAATATCATTTACATATTTTTTGTAATCAGCCATTTATTAAGGATAAATTTTTTAAATCAAAAGCTTTTTTAAAACAAGTAAAATTTTTATAATTTTATGATGTCAAATTTTATAATTTTTATGTATCAATTTCATTTTTACTTTTAAAATATTCAATTTCAGTAGCATGATCAAGTATAAATTTTGCTGATATTTTTTGATGTTCTAAAATTAATTCCCAATTTAATGTAAATGCATAATCATGAATGAAATATTCAGTTAAATCTTGATATTTACAAATCAAATCAATATAATCTTTTAATTGATAATTTATGAATTCAGTAATAAAATCTATAGTTAAATTTTGATGTTGAGCAATTTTTTGCCAATTTAATTTATTTTGAAACAATCTCATCATATTAATACTCAACTCATATTTTTCAGAAATATCATCCCAATCATCTTTGTTTAATTGATTTTGGTTCCTGATAATGAATAAATCAAATGAACTGTATAGAGCCATTTATTAGGGAGAAATTTTTGTGAAACAACTTTTCTTTGAATTACAAATACAACATTTTGCTTTAATTATATTTATGTTTTTCAATTTTATTATCTGAATATCTTTAGAATTAGTTTTTTGTTTACATTTAAGACAATAAATCAACTCCATTTATATAAAATAATTATTGTAATTTATCTATATCATCTTTAATTAGTATTATTTCAGCATTTAATTCTTTTATGGATTCATTGACTCCATCAAATAGAAATTTTAGTTCTTTTTCTAATTTTTCTTCTAAATTTTCAACATATTTTCCAATATTAATTAAAAAGTCTGTAATTTTATTTAAATCTTTTTTAGTTTCTGAATGATCATTACCAATTTTAATAATTGAATCTAAAACTTCATCTAATTCTGATTTTATTACAACATCATATTTATTTATACTTGGTTTAACATTAACAATTCTTTTACCATTAATACTTATATAATTTTTTGATAAACCAATAGCATTTACTAGATTTTCAGTCTTTTTTACATGACTTTTAAAACTTTTACTAAAATTATTAAAAAATATATTTAATTTAGAATTTATATAATCTTCTTTAATATTAATTGGATGCTTTTTCTGTCTTCCAAACAGATCAAATATATTTTGTGAATCCATATTTATTAAGGATTAATTTATTTATTATATTATCAAATTTTTTATTATTATTTAATTCATTTAATATAAAAATACATAAATGACCACAAATTGGTGGATCATTATAATTTTGAATTTGATTATCATTATAAAATATATTATCTTTTCCTAAATATTTAACTAATTCTATTGGTGGTTTATTAACTATATTTCCATATGAATCAAAATAATATTTAATTTTATCTTTTTTATAATAACAAACCCAATGAGTTCCATTTCCATCAAATGAATCTAAATTTATAATTCCACATTCAAATTTATTAACTTTATTAGGTAATATATCTCTCATAAATACACCTCTAAAATATTTTATATTTTTACACAATTTTTCTAATTCACCTAATGTTAGTGGTTCAAAATTTTTTTATAATTTTGTTTCATATATTTTAATGTTTTTTTATCTAAACCAGATCCTTCTACATTTTTTAATTCATGATCTAACCAATCAACAAAATTTCTAAATTTAGGAATTATAGATTCTTTTACTACTTTTGCTCCCTTTCTAACATTTGGTGTATAATTTTTAACTATAGGTATATTATCAGCAAAATCTAAAATTTCTTTTAGTAATCCACCATTTTTTATTTCTTTTAATTGATTATATGAAAATTCAAATCTTAATCCTTTATTTAATTTTTTATGTTTATTTAGTTTATTAATTTGTCTTTTAGATAATAATATAATATCTTTTCCATTTTCATTAAATTGATCAATATTAAATTGAATTATAACTGATCTTTTATTTTTAAATGCTAATTTTATTTTTGATTTTTGATTATCTGTCAAGTTTATATTTGTTTTTTCCATTTATTAAGAAAAAAATTTATAGTTTTTTATAATATAGATTAATATAATTAATTTTATTAAAATTTTAATCCTACTTCTAAACCCATACCAAATTTTCTTTTCATCCACATAGCACCTGATGTTGGTAATGCAATTAATCTTTCACCAATTCTATGATCATTTGATGTTACTATATCCCATGCTTTATCTTGTAAAATTTTATCAGCTATTTCATTTCTAGATTTTGTATCTTTATGATCTCTATAAAATAAATCATGTTCTTTAGCAGCTTTATCTAAATCATTTATTCCAGGATCACCTCTTTTTACTCTTTTATTTAATTTAGTTCCAGGCCCTAGATATTGATAACCAGGTACATGTAATTCAAAAGGTAAATTATTTATAACATTATTTAAAATACCTGATCCATCTTTTAATAATGGTGATGAAATATTTGCCAAAATTCTTTTTAAATACTTAATTCCTTCAGGTTTTTCAATTAATTCATCTAATTTATTTGATATAAAGTCTTTAATTGCTTTCTTTTCATTTAAAAAATTATTATTGCCAGCTTTTTCTTGTGCATATATATAATTAATAATATTATCTAATTTATTTAAATCATCTATAAATCTATATTCAATTTTATTTTCTGTATATTTTCTGATTCCTGAACCTTTAATTTCACCTTTTAATTCCCAAATATGTTTAATTAAATTAATATATTTATCACCTTTACTAGATTTTGGTTTCTTACTATTTGGATCATTATTTTTATAAATTGAATTAGTTTCCCATAAAATCTTTGAATAATTATTTAAATCATCTTGTGTATATAAATTATTATCTGGTTTCTTTTCATAAGTTAACAATCTCCATAATCCATGTGTTCCATTATATTTTTTATCATCAATTATTAAATCATCATTATCAATTACAGTTATTTTATCACCAATCATAAATGATTTTTTATGTTTATTCCAATATAAACAAAATTTATCATCTTTTGTTCTTGGTAAATATTTTTGTGCTAATGGACCAATAATTTTATCTAATGTTTGAGGTGAAATTAAATTTGGGTCAATAAATGTCGATTCTTCTTGAATTATTGGTTGTCTGATTGGTCTAAATGGAGTACTTGAAGGTAAATTTAATTCTTCAGTTTCTGGTATTGATATATTGGCAAAATTATTAACAATAGGTACCAATTCCATAAGGTTTTTATTTTCATTTAAGACTTCACCAATTTTATTTTCAACTTTACCAATTGCTGATGTTATAGGTTCATATGCTTTTTGTTTAATTTTTTCATAATTATCTTCAATTTTAATTTGATTTTTAAATTCTTTTATTAATTTTTTTTCAATATCATCTAATTTTTTAGCTTCATTAACAGATATTTTATCCATTTATTACAAAGAAAAATTTATGTTCAACACAAATCATGTTAACATAAACACAAATCATATTAACACAAAACACAAATCATGTTAACACAAACACAAATTATGTTAACATAAAAACAAATCATGTTAACACAAAACACAAATCATGTTAACACAAACACAAATCATGTTAACATAAAAATAAATCATGTTAACACAAATATAAATCATGTTAAACACAATTCATTTTACTTTATTTCTGTAATTTTCATTAAATATATAAATACTAATGAAATAAATAATACTAATAAAATAAATATTCTATCAATTATTGAATCAAACATACAACAAGCCATTATCATTATTTAATATCAGAAAAATTTTTCATATATTTTCCATCATTTGATTTTTTCAATAAATTAATAGTTAAAAATCCATAGTCTTCTTTCCAACAATCATTACAAATAGTTTTAAATTTATCAAATTTCATATCTGATCCAACAAAATTATTATATATTTTTTTCATATAATGTTCATTTTGTTTAAAGATGCATAACATATTTAAATTATTTCTAATTAATTGCATATCAACTTTTGAATAACATTGTGATAAATAAATACATGATATATTTTTATGTCTACCCATTATAAAATATTCTTTAATTTTATCTTGTTTTTCTAAAATACAATCATCAAAAACTACTAATGAATTTGGTTTACATTCATTTAATGGAATCATATTATCACATGAAAAATGAGAAATTTGTTTATTAATATTTGATTCTATATTTTTAAATCTTTTTTGTAATAATTTATAAGAGGGTTGTTCTAATGATTTACTAAAAATATATAAATTTGAATATGGAATTAATCTTTTGTAAATAAAATTTAATAATAATGTAGTTTTACCAGATCCACTTGTTCCTATAATTAATAATCTAATAGGTTGATCATTTTTATTATTTTTATCATATGATTCTAATTTTATATTATCTTTGTTTTCTAAAAATTTCTCCATTTAAATAAGATGAAATTATTTAAAATAATTGGTCATTCATCCAAACTAGAATTAAGATTAGAACATCCAATACATTTAGATGGAAAATATAGTATTGGTTTAAGTGGATTTTATTCAGATAATTTTATATCAAATATACCAAATGATTATAAAAACTGTTATGGATATTCTATTAAAGATGAAGATGATAAAATTATAGATCAATATTTTGATATAAATAAAGGAAATTATACAATTGAAGAAATAAAAAATATTTTTATTAATAGTTTAAAAGAATTTAAAAAGAAAATTAATAAATTTGATGAAAATGATTTTATACTGAAAAATGATGGACCATATATTATAATAAAATCTCCTGTTAAAATTATAGTAACAACAATTATAATTGATTTATTAGGATTAGATGATAAAATGATTGAACCAAATGTATTAACAAAAGGAATAAAACTACCAAAAATTAGACCTTTTGATGTTATTGAAATACATTGTAATTTAGTTGATCCTAGTTTTGAAAATCATAAAGATCATTCACATTTACATAAAGAATCAGAAATTCTATATTCATTTTATCCAAATGTTGAATATGGATCAAAAATTAGTGAAAAACCAAATGAAATTGATTATATTCCTTTAAAAAATATAAATAAAATTCAAAATATTGTAATATCTATTCAAGATAGTGATGGAAATCAAATAAATAATGAAAATATTAAAAGTATTGTATATTTAAGATTAAAACAAAATTTGTAATATAAAATTTATCTACATAAATAATAAAAACAATAATTTATTTAATTAACAATAATTTTATATTTAATAATAAATTAATTGTATTTAATAAACAAAATAAACCTTGGTTTAAAAGAAAAGATATTTGTTATATTTTAAAATAAAAAAATTCTAGAAAAGTTTTAATTGATAATGTAAAAGAAAAATATATAAAACTTAAAATATATCAAGTATAACCAACAGTTACATTTACATAATAATGATAAATTAATTTACATAAAAATTATAGGTGTCACAAATTATGACACCCTAGAAATTGATGTACAAACATGTTTTTCAGATGCCCTAAAACAGGGCGTCAATAAAATAGATAATAAAACAATGTTTATTAATGAATCTGGTTTATATTTATTAATTTTAAAATAAAAAAAGTAGAAAACAATAAGGATAGATTAAAATTTATAGATATTTTTAGAGGGGACAATTTGTCCCCCCTATCATATAATGAAAAACATACAAAACTTATTAAAATTAGGTAGGACCCAAAATGGGTCCCATATAAATTAGAATATTTATTTTAAAATTTTTTAAAGGAGGGTAACAAAATGTTACCCTTCTTAAACATTCAAAAATATTCATAAATATAATAAATTATATACAAATTTGAGACCCGTCTTAAAGACGGGTCTTACTTATAATGATAATAAAGTAAAATTTATAGATATTTTTATGTTAGATATTTAATAAATTATTGAATATATTTAAATTTATTAAAGAAAATATTTAAAAATATACATAAAATTATAGTATAAATTCAATATCATATGGTTATAAATTATTAATATAATTTTGATCATTTTCTTTAAAACTTTCTTTAACATAATTTTTTATTATATTTATAAATGGTTCTATTATAAAATTAAACTTATAATGATATACAAAATAATTTTTATATTTAAAAAGATATATTAAAAATTTATTTGATATTTAAGTTTTAAATAAATATAATTTTATATCAAAATCATTATTTATTAATTCTTTTGGAACAATTAAAATTTCCATTTATTTATAATTATTTTTATACCCCCAAGGTAATGTATCAATTTTATTTTCACAAATAAATCTTTTGTCATCTCTATTACTTAAAGCTAATTTATTTATTGTAATTGTATATAGTTCATGTTTAAAACTTCTAATACAAGTCATTTCTCTATATTGTTCTTGATCATCAAATAAACATTTCTTAAAATCATCCATATGTAATGTTTTATCAACAACACTTTTCTTAATTCCTTTACATTTTACAGGATTTTTATTATTAAATTCATAACTATATAATTTTGATCTTAAACCACAATATTCTTCTAATATTTCACCATTTAACTCATCTTTAAATTTACCAATTATTTTTTTATTCTTTTCACTATAGCATTCATGTTCTTTCTTATAATCACTTGTATCAAATTCATTAATATTTTCTTTAATAATTTTATATGGATCCTTTTTAAATTCTATAAAATAACTGTCTGTGTCCATATATAATAACCTTATATTTGGATCAAACTTCTTTAATTTTTCATAATAAAATTGATACATATGTAATTTTGATAAATCAAGTACTGAAAATCCTATATAGATTGGTTTATCAAACTTAACCTTTTCTTTTATCATATGTGAAGCAATACAGTCTTTATCAAATATACTAAATGTTTTAAAATTAGGTTTTTTTGCTTGTTTTAATGAAAACTTTTCATCGCCTAATTTAATATCACATCTATTTCTAACATTTTCCATAGTTTTTCCAAAAACACTATTATTCATCAATTTAAAAAAGTCTTTTTCAAAATCTGATGTTGATTTGGATCTTAATTTAGTATTTAATTCAATATATTTTTTCATATAATCATCTTGATCAAATGCTATAACTCTATTAACTTTCTTTAATTTTAATCCTTTTTGTAGATAATATTTTAAGTTTCTTGAATGAATAACATAATCTTTTTTATCAAATAATGTTGTGCAAAGCTTATTATTATAATGTTCAGGTGCTAATGGTAAATCTTTATGATCATCATGTAATTCAATAGGATATTCTAAATCAACATCTAATATATATCCATATTCAGCATTTTCATCTAATTCTAATATTGTTTCTTCCCATTCATTTAATGTATATGCATTAGGATTCATCCATGTTATATCTTTATAAGGTAATTTTTGACTTAAAGCCCATCCATATAAATTATTTGCATCTACATATAACATATAATTTTCAGGTTTTGTTTTATCATACTTTTTTGTATATTTATTGTTTGCTTTACAATATCTAGTTATACATTGTGAAATACCACCTCTAATACCTTTTTCAATCATTAAATACATATTATAATCACTTATTAATTCTAGTTTAATTTTTGTTAATTTTAACATAGAATCCCAAGCTAATGATGGTGATGTTAGATAATGTGCTGGATCTAATTGATAATTTTTTCAAACAAACAGATCTAAAATTTTCAAATATATCAGCTAATAAAAGAACATCTTGAATATTATATAAATCTGAATAATTACCTAATGTTTTTACTTTTAATTTATTCCAAACTTTTATATAATGTTTATAATCATCATCACTTATATTTTCATTAGTTAAACAACTATAAAATTGATCTTTTTCTAATATTTTATCATAGTTTAATTTTTCAACATTATCAATAAATTCATATGGAAATACACCTTTAGAAGTTAATATTTTTAAAGTTTCATTATCATATTCAATTATATCATTTTCTTTTATAAATTTATTTATATGCTTAAATTCTTTAAGATTTTTAGCTAATTTTTCAATTGATGTAGCCATAAATCTAAATGTATCTACAAATGAGAATTTTATAAATTTTCTAGGTTTATCACCTTCAAATTCATAACCATAACCAGAATTTACTGAATAGTTTATATATTTTTCATCTGTATTGGCTAACAAATCAATTTTACCATATTTTTTAGCTAATTCTTTTATAAACAAATGTGTATCATAATTTGAACTATTATGACAGAATATAGGAATATTTTGAGGAAATTTTAGATTTAAATTACAATTTAAATGTGCAGCACCTCTAAATTTTCCTGTTAAATGACAATGATCTCTTACTTTTATTCTTTTATCATTATCAAAACCACTATTTTCACAAATATGACAAATATTAGTTTTTTGATAATTAATTTCTTCTTCATTAGTTAAATTCATAGGCTTTTTATTTTTTGAATTATATTTTTTAGCTATATATTTTGAAATTTCATCTAAATATTCAAATAATTTATTTGGTACATTTATTAATTCCTCTTCATTTTTTGCTCTATAACAAATAGGTTTATACATTTTATTAGTTACTCTAGATACTAAATAGATTGTAAATCCATATGGTTTATGTTTTTGAATTTTATTTGTATATGAACAATTTGGATTATTTTTACAATTATCAATCTTTTCTAATATACTTTCAAAATCCATATAAATTACATATGGATGTTCAATCTTTTTATAATAATTTTTAAAACTTACAGTTTGACCTTTAAATGGCATTATAGGTCTACAAGGTTCTAATGATTTACATATTTCTAAATGATTATTCAAGTCTTTATTTTTATAGAAATGAGTCAAACATCTTCTACAAATATATTTTTTATTTTTATTTTTTTGTGTTAATTGCTTAGATACTAACTTACTTAAATCTGTAATCAATATATAATGAGAATTATTACCAATTTTATAATATAATAAATCAATTTCTAGTTTTGTATTATAATGTTCAGATATTTGTAATGGCACTATTTTTTCATCTTCATCAATTCTATAAATATTTATTGACATTGATGGATAATTATATTTAGTATCAAATGATCTTTTTTCAAATAATTTAATATCTTTCAATGTTATTGGATAATCAAAACCTTTAAAAATATCATCATTTACATATTTTTGATATTGTTTAACTCTTTCAGCATGTTCGTTTGGTTTATCAATAGCACATCTAATTGCATAAATAAAACAATATTCATCTTTATTTTTAAAATTTACACAACATTTTTTATTCTTAATTTCATTTGGTAATTCTATATATGATCCAGCATTTAATGAATTATTTTTAGATAATTTTAGATTTAATTCAACACATCTTTTTAATGACCAACCAGAGCCTTTTGATGGTTGATTTAGTTGTTCTCTAACTATTAATTTCTTAAATTGATCATCAATAAAATCATCTACATTTAAAATATCTGAACTTTTTATGCAAAAATACATATTACTATTTTGAATTTCACCATTTATTAATTTTCTTTCATATTCACATTCTAAAGCCATCTGTCCTTTAATATTTTTGAATTTTTGTTTTTCTATCAATTTTTTTATTTCATTTCTTTGAGTTTCTAAATAATCATTAATATCTAGATCATCATTTGAATTTGTTAAAATATAATCTTGAAAATATCCTTTTAATGACGAAGCTTCTTGAATATTTATTATATTTTCTTTTGGAATTGGTCTATTTTTAAAATAATCATTTAATAATCCAATCAATTCTTTTCTAGTTTTATTAACAATTTTAATACTATTTTTAATTGCTAAATTTTGAATATATTTAAATGATCTATATTCTAAATTATTTGGATTTTCTTTAATTTTGTTTAATCTTTTAATTAGTTCATCTCTAGATAAATTTTCATAATTTCTGACAGATAATTTTTTTGCAATTTCATTTAATTTTTCCATATTAAATAATGAATAATTTGTAAGATCAAATGTTTCTTTAATATTTGTTAATTCATCTAAAGTTTTATTTTTATAATTATATATATTATTATTTTTACACCAATGTTTTAATTAAAATATTTTATTATCATATTTTTGTTTATTTAATAAATGTTTAGTTGAATTATAATGTCTATCATAATTTTTATATAATATATTTTTATTACAATAAGGACAATTAATATTTTTATTTGTTCGTTCCACTTATTAGGGGTGAAATTCTTTATTTATTAAAAATAATTTTTACTTAGAAATAAAACTCTTAAAAATATAAGAAGTATTTCCACTTTTTACTAGGTAATTTATAGTTTAAATCATATTTTTTAAATAAAATTTGAATTTTTTTAAAACAAGTAAAATTTTGTCTTCATTTTTTTATCATATTTTTAAATTTTCTAGTTTTGTTATATTTTTGTCATGAATTTTAGTTTCTAAATGTCTTAAATAATTATTAGTCCATTTAATATTTCTTCCACATTCACAAAATTGTGGTTTTAAAAACATTTCTCTAATACATTGTATACAAATTGTATTTTTTCTATCTTTACTATAATGATAATTATTAAAATTTGAAATATCTTTAATTTCTTTACATTTATGACATTGTTTTTCATTTAATTCAATAACTTTAATACTATCATATATTTTTTTATAATACACATCCTTACATTCTTTACAATAATAATATAACCCATCTTTAGTATTTTTGTCTTTATAAAATTTAGATATATCTTTATATAATTTACACCTTAAACATATCTTTTCCATTTATATAAAATAAAATTTACAAATTGGTTTTTTTCAATTCATATTCATAAAAATTTCCAATAATATCTTCATTATTTTGATCTTTTATACTATAAGTAACTGGATTTGTATTATTAATTTTAGAAATTATAAATATTTCTCTAGACCAATTATTTTTATATTTATTAGAAAATGTTGATTTTTTATTTCCAATTCTAACTCTATCATTTATTTTAAATTTTGATTTGGTTATTATTTTTGGTGGTTTATATTTAAAAACAGTATCTAATAAATCCTTTTCATTATTTTTATTTACTTCAATTGGTTTCATTTTAATTGTTGAATGATATGAGTTATTATATTCTTTAACAATTTTTGGTAAAATATTTATCCATCTATAATTTTTATTAATTTCAAACTGTATTTTCATTTTTTCATTTTGTGTTCTATTACACCTTTCTATTATACTTGATTTTTCTTCATTTTCTGTATGATACAATTTAATATTATATTTATTTAATATTTCTTTAAATTCTTTATTGATAAATTCTAATCCTTTATCTGTATGTAAAAGATTAGGTGATTTATGATTAATTTTAATTGCATCCTTAATTATTTCTTCAAATGCTCTAGAAACTGTTTTTCCATCTTTTTTCTTTAATGGTTTTGACCAAACATATTTTGAGAAAGTATCTATCACATTTAACATATATTTATAACCATAATTTTCTTTTTCATAATTTTTCATTATAATTAAATCTGCTGCCCATAAATCATCAATACCTAATGTAATTATTTTTCTTTTTAGAAATTTCTTTCTAATTGGAGCATGAATTTCATTTGCTTCAATTATTTGTTCATTTTTAGTTAATTCTTTTTTAATTATAGGTTTAACTTCTTTTTTCAAAATTTTACTTTTATTTGTTTTACAAATTGAACATTTAGTAGCAATTCTATATAATCCATTTTTCATTTCAACGATTTGTGGATTAATATTTTTAGTTTTTTTCTTACATTTGTGACAATGAATTGGTTCATTCATTTATGTATAATTTTTTTTAAAAAAAATGGATATGTGTTATAGATGTCATAATCAAACTAATTTTACTATTATTGGAAATTGTGTAGGATGTTATATATGTAAAAGAATTATTTATGAAAAAAAGATTAAGAGAAAAAGTAATAAGAATAAACATCTTAAACATATTTTAAGAGAATTTAACCATTTTCAACCATATAAAACACAACAATTAATTAATGAATTATATATTTTATATATTTCCAATCATTTTGAAATAACACCTAAGAATATAAAATTATTTTTAAAACAAAGGAATTGTACAAATTGGATATTTTACTATCAATTTTTAAACAAAATATACAATATTGATTTTGAATTGAATAATGAAGATAAAGAAAAAATTACACTATTTTTTAATAAATATTTATGTTTTAAGAAAAGTAATATATCATACAAAAAATTATTACCTATGATTTTTAAATACTTAAATATGGATTTTTGTATAAAACCTAATTATGATAATGACTTTTTAACATATCTATCACAAACAAGTTTGTGATATTTTTTCCTATATAAATGGATCTGCTAGAAGAAATTAATAATGTTGGAGAATTAAGATTTAAAGAATATAAACCATTAAAAAGTTTAAATTTAAATAAAAAATATAAAATTGAAAAATTTGAAAGAATTAAAGATAAATATGGATATACAATTATTGTTGAATTAGAAAAATGTAAAGTACATTTACCAAAAAGATTTACTAATGTAATTGATGATAAATCAATTAAAGAATTAAATAAAAAAGATTTACATTTAATTGTCACTGATATTAAGACTTTTGATGATAAAGAAACTGCTTTAGTTAAATTTGAATAATTATTACAATATTATTGATACTAAACCTTAATTTTACTTGTTTTAAAAAAATTCAAATTTTATTGAAAAAATACTTATAAAATGTGATAATTTTACTTGTTTTTAAAAAAATTTTATTTTGTAGAAAATTTAGGCATATTTGTTAAAAATTTCATTAAAATTGCATATTTTTTAAGACAATTTGACAAAAGCTGAAAATTGGCCAAAAAGTGGCAAAAATATTGCATAATTGTATTAAAAAACTGTGAAATTTGTTTGATTTTTGATTGTCTCCAAAAGTGTCCTAGAAGTAACATGATACTATCTACTTATATATATATATATATATATATATATATATATATATATATATATATATATATATATATATATATATATATATATATATATATATATATATATATATATTGTGATATATAAAACATATTAAAACAAAACATTTATATATTTTAAAATACATTATATTTATCAAATTTATATATATATTTAGGTAAACCCTGCACCAAATTCATTATTGGTCTCATGAATTTAGTTTTCACTTTGAATAATTTTTATTTTAAATTTCCAAACTTTAAGGTTTAAAATTTTTTTCAGATAAAAACAATTGCTGAGGGTATGCGAATGGCTCCTTCCTGTGCAAAAACTTTTTATGGGAAATTTAGAAAACAATATTTTAAATTGTCAAAATTTAAAGTATGGGTGTGCGAGTACTCGAGTGGTCGAATAGTTGTGGTCGAATACTGGCATTATTCAGCTCGGCTCGAGGTTATGCAAAACTATTCGAGTGGTCGAGCCGAAAATGGTTTCAGAAGAAACAATCCCACCCAAAATAATGCCTTAAGAACAAAACTCTGTACTAACAGTTATTTGATTTATTAATTAATGCAAAAAAAACAAAAACAGAGAAACACGGCAATTTATACTTGAGCTGTGTACACGGGGTCAGGGAGGTAAGAGGATGGCGGGGTGGTGCTAGGCAGGGCTTGGTCTACGACGCAATAGGAGCGGGGTAATGACCTTGACAGGTGGAGACGTCACACGCACCCACGCACACACTTACACACGCTCATACAACACACACTCACACATCTCGCTCGCTCGGCGAAAGGATGTTCTAAAAATAGAAACCAAAACAGGTGGGGTTTTGTTTCTAGTTCAGTGCTTGATTATCGCTCTAATCCCCAAGTAATTTTGTTTTGTTTTACGATAAATGCATTTCAAGAAAAGTTTGATGAAGAAACGTAAGTTTTATTTAACAAAGTTATTTTATTAGCCTACCAGGCTAATTAATTAACCTAAATTTTGAACAATAGGGTGTCTACAACTTCGGTTGCCTTTTCTTCCAAATTGTACATAGTTACACAAAAAAATGAGCCATTTATTTTTGTACAATTAGTTTAGAATTGGATATATGGCTTTTACCTTGAATAAATTATACCGAGTGATCCCCCTCCCCCCACACCCCTCGGCCCTCACCCTACCCCCTTGCCACTCACGGGCTGTGACCCTTCCCCCTCAACCTCCTCCTTAACATCCCAGTGGGGATGCCGGATTCATAACAATAGAGATAGAGACTCTTTTAGTTTTTTGTCCACCTCAATGTTCAGTCAACTGGAAGAGCTGTTTACTCATTCCATTGAAGTTTGGCGGGTAAATAATAATGAATTTATAATTTACCCGAAAATCCTCATATTTCTAATTAAACGTGTTTATTTCATGTTATACTTTTTTAATTTAGAAAATGTTAATAACTTTTCAAGCCTCAATTTTACTTAGAGCATATCAGGCCAATGTATCACTTTTCTTGATACTGATGTATTTTTGGTGCACAACGCATTGAAACAAAAATTCATATTAATGAAAGCAATAAAATGCAATAAGAGCCAAAATTTATGTAGCAACCAATCAGATTTGAATATCTATATAAACTTACCCAAATCACTCCAAGGCCGTGGCCATTGACTATGTACACTAACGTGAATAGACCTCTCATCCAATGCATTTAGTTTGAGGCAAAAATTTGGAAGTTTGGTGGACGCCGCACCAGAGTCTCTGCCATCGATATTGTTATTATTCAGCTGAATTTACAGTGCTGCCAAAAATTTTACCAAAACATAAACATAACTTTCAGTTATAAAATGTTTCATCCTTGGTTTAGAAGAGTGGTAATACTGATTTATCTATCATATGTTACGAGTACTTCGATGGACGCCGCACGAGATCGCACCACCGTCAATAGGCTTCAAACACGCCTATGCAATGAGAAGTCTACTCACGTAGTGTACAAAGTCAATGCCGTGGCTATCCCAAGAAACTGATTGAGAGCCAAAAAAAAGCTCCAAAGAACACCTCAAGAAATAGTAGCTTAAGCGATTTTTTGCTAAAAATAATAGTGCCGACCCGATCAACAATTCTCCTGACTCCATTAATAATATTTTTGACTAAATTTGCCTAATATTAACCCATAAAAATAAAATAAAACAATACAGGTAACATTTTAAACAAGAAAAAGTTTGGTAATGTAGTTATTGGGCTAAATATGTGTGGCGGTTAACATGTTAAAGTGATTCAACATTTTAAATTTTTTCCAAGAAACTAACCCAACTGTTAGGTTTATTAACCAAAACAGATCTTTTGGATCAGAGGCCACACATGATTAAAGATAACTAAAAGCAATGTACAAAACAGCCATCCAAAATTGTGATGTAATAGGTAAACGTAAGAAGTTGTGTTCTACATTTGCAAAATTTAATTTTCCATTGTTCTATACAGTGTGAGTGGTAACTTATCACATCTGAATGGTCTACACTATCTAACTTATGTGTGGTTACCATCTTAGAAAGCTTAGTTCATGAAATCACAGATTTGGTTTGTGGGATTAACTACGAATTTTAAAAAGGATAGTGATTCATCTAATAAGATGCAGTTGGGCGGTAAAATAATATAGAGAGTAAATAAAATACAGTAGAGAGTTCATACAAATAAATGGGATAGGATTCAGATAATCAAATAAAAATTATTTCCAATTTAAAACTACTCTAATCTAGAAAGCCCAATTGATGCAGGAATATACATAAGGTATAATACATAAAGATATTGTACACCTAAAAGAAAAAGGTTCTTTTATATTCTTTGTTTATCTTTCCTATATCGTGAATAGTTAGGCTATTGGTTTTTAAAAAGATTAATAAAAAGTTTTCACAGGATAATACCGTTAATCAACCTTCCTTTTGAACAGAAGTATGTACAACTTTATTTAACTAAATTTGATTAAAATCAGCCTATTTTACAAAATACAAATTGTGATCATTTTTTGTCTGTTTAGAATTTTTTTTCGTTTTTTAAATCATTATTTGTTTATTGTACAATAATTTATTTAGGTTTGAGAATCTATTAGCGTTATATCTTGGATTAATAACACGGCAGTCACCGGATGCACGATTCTAAGTCACTCGTGTAGGAATTTTTATCATTTTTTCCCCTTTACTTTATTCAGTCTCAAATTACAATACATGTTTATTTCCCATTTATATTTATGTTTATTTATATTTATATTTATGTTTATTTCCCAATCATTTTTATTTCCCCGAGAACCGTGGACTTTTCTTGCGGTTAGTTAATTGAAAGAACTATGTACTAATTTAACTGACGGGTTTTCAATAAAAAATCGTACAAAATATGGACTTTGATAAAAAAAAGAGATAAAAACAATAAATAGTATACATTTCTTCTTAATAGTAGATTCTTGCTCTATGTTTGATCTTTTGCACTAGGGTTTTGATTTAATACTGAACACTGAATTAGTACCTAGGCTATACAACTACAAGGGTTTGGATAATTTACATTAGGATGATCATTAGGAGAATCGACTCTCTAATGTATTTTTGGAAAATCTGGTCCTAGATTGCTTTATAATATCAGATCATTGATACTTACAGCCTGAAGCAATCAATCTTCATATTTTGGTTTGTGACGCATTTCGCCGTTTACAGCATCTTCAGACTAATAATGCACTTAAACTAAAATCGGTGCACGAACCACTACAGTGTGGCCGTGATGGGAGCTCCCCGAATTTTTTATCTGTGCGTGTGTAATTCAATGTCTGTTTTCATTAAACTTAACGATCTGCAAGGTGATATTTATGTGTGTGTAATGTACTCTTAGTTTAAGTGTGTTTGTGAAGTCTGAAGATGCCGTAAACGAAAAACGCGTCACACACCAAAATATGAAGATTGTTTCAGGCTGTAAGTATTAATGATCTGATATCTCTAATGTATGTTTAAAAACGTTGGGTATCGAACAGGACGGACCTGTTGATGTAGTAGAGGTCGCAGAGGTCGGGCGGGGGCGTGCCGCTCTGGAGCAGCCGCACGGAGGTCGCGTCCAAACACAGCAGGTCCGTCAGCCACCGCTCCACGCTGTCCCCTGGCCGGTACCTGATCGGCTCGTCCAGCACGATCTGTGAAAGTGATCGGGCAAACAATGTGACTGCGATACTTGAGCTGCATGAATGTAAACCATCCACATTTTATAACTTCAGAGTAAAACAATCAGTTTTGGAACAGTACAAGCATAGATGTAAATAAAAACGACTGTATTGCTGTGCTGTGAGAACAAGCCCTTAAACCCACCACCATAAGGTGGTTATTCGGTAAACAAAAGAATGTAAACAAACAAGAATGCAGTGGCCTCACCAATAATAACGATGACAGCTGGTACACGGATATTTATCCTATGACAACCTATGATCATCTGGTACAACCTTAACAAAATTTGTAAGCTACCCCAGTGAGAAGATTTCACGATACAAGGACACAACCTGGCTGAAACTTAAGGACCAAAACTTTATCACCAACCCAATAAAGACATTTATTTCATGATAAAAGAAGGCTAACTGGATTGAACCTAACCACTGCAACTTATCATGCAAACTGGCCATACCTGACAAATTCACGGCAATTCGGTGCTGACCTACTTGACAAATTAGAGAACAAATTATTTAAAAAAAATTTCCTGTAACCAAAACTGAAAGCAAAAAAAAAAAAAAAAAATGAAGGACACTGAAAACATTTTAAAATTCATACGGGAAGGATTATATAATAACTGGTGACCTTAACATTTTTCCTATAAGAAAATTAGGGAAAATAAAAACTGCAATTATGGACAGGCCATTTTCAAAAAAGAAGGGCAGTTGAGACCACTATCACATTTGTTTGATATTTGCAATGCCTGAACACCTTTATTCATTTAAAAAATCATAAAATGCTCAGAAAAACAGTAAGTTTTGTAAATTAGGAAATGTAGGGCACAAGATAAACATTTATTTGGGACAGGTACCTCGTGGAGACATCGGCCAGTGGCTGCAGACTGATCCTTGGCCTTATCCGCAGAAGAGCCGACGGGAGCTGCTTGGCTGCGGAGTTGCTGCAGAAGCTTCAGGGAGAGGCTGCGGCCCGTGCCTTCGTACCTGCGCACGCACAGCATGCGGTTTGTAGGTGATAGGAATCATTTATCTAGCCATCATATAATCGTACAACAGGTCATGTCATAAGAAATATTACTGGCCTAAACTTTAAATAAAATATTTGTCATAGAAATCAGAAGATAAAATGATAAAATAATAAATATATTGCAATATATGGTTAATACAATGGTAAAAACAAAAATTCAATATACATGACCAATTATCATTACCAATTTTGACAATTTTTTATGAGGAGGTACAAGTATCTGATTTTAAGAAGAGAGAAAGAGAGACAGACATTCTTTATTTTACAATCATACAGATTGAAAATAGTTAAATCCTAATTAATACTTTTTCCAGTTAAAAACAAAATAAATAAATAAACATTGTAAAGCAAGGGTTTTTGAATGATAACTGATTATCTACGATGATACTAGAAGTTTAGTACAAACCTTAGAATCAATGAATGGCTGATTTCAAATTTTATAAAAAGTGTTGGGCCATTAAAACAGTAAACTGCCTCTAATCCGGCACGTCTGGGACTTGACGTGTGCCGGATTACGGAATATGCCGGATTACAGGATAAATATCAGGAATAATGTAAATTAAACAAAAATGACTAAAACAATTATTTTATTATAAAAACAGCTTTCAAAGAATAAAATCATTGAATAACATACTCCACTGTAATGAAAAATACAGTACAGTATATGATTATGAAACTTAAAAGAGTACTGGCTGAGTAGCTGAGTGGTTAAAGAGCTCGCCTTTGAATCTGAAGGTTGCCGGTTCAATCCTGAGAAAAGATAGTGCTTCTTGATGGTTCGATACTGGACCCAGCTGCCTTTGGTCATTGGGCTACTAATTAATGATCCTGACAAATGAAACAGCTGATATTTGTCAGTAGGCCTAACAAAGCTACACCTCATCTGATCCATTACAATCATCACACTCACCCCTTCAGTCATACTCACCTTAAAATATGCACCACAGAGTGCGTCGGTGTTTCAAATCAAATATCTAAAATATCCAAAAAATACAGTAGACGCCCGATTATCGGAGTAGTATTGTTCTGCGAACAGGTGCACGGGACGGCCGGACGGAAGTTCATTGTCCGCCGACCACTGACTTGAAGACAGTTATAAAAATAGACCCTCCCCCCACACCCCATACCTTTCATCTCTCCCTTTCCTTATTCCAAATATGAGTCATTGGATCATTGGACATTGGACATAGCACTGTTTGCTGACAATCAGTGTTTTGGATTAGGCCATGATCGCAGAATTCAATTTTTAAGACGTGCCGGCAAGCGATTTATAGAATTAGCTGAAATAATATCCCGAAATCAACTGCTCGATCTATCAATAACCAGTAAAATAAACTTCTTGTTTTAATTTTAGTAATTTTATGAGTTTTTTCAGACTTTGGATGATCGGGCGTTCACTTTACTTTCAAACTATAAACTTAAAATTATATAAATTAATTAAGGAATAAAATTAAAACTAAAGGCTTACAACAAGTTTACTTTGACGTTGAGCAAGACGGTTGATCCTTGCCTATCCCGAAATTACACGATGTCACCCGATGTTGGTCGAAGACAACTCGTCTTCCCTCCACGCATGCCAATACAGAATACGCTTTGTACGACGCAGTTTTGCTCCGCGGCGACTTCCGATCCCAAACAAATTCGAACGCTCAATTGTTATTGTTGTTTCTGTAAATACAATCATTCTTCTGAAAGTCGTGCCGGATTATCAAGCGTGCGCACCATAGGATGCCGGATTAGAGGAAGTTTACTGAATTATAAAATGACTTTAAGAAAAGTAACAAAAATAAAACGTTGGTTTGTTGAAAATTGCATGCTTGGACAACAAATTATTTAAACTCTCCCACCCCTGAAACCTCTAGATTATTGGTACAATTATAAAAAGAGAAATTTGTTATATTTCATAATTAAACAAACATAGCAATCAAATGAAAAATTTTTCACTAACATTTGTTTTTTTATTAATGCTAAAACCATTAATACTAAAACTATTAATGCTAAGATTATACGTAAAACCAACCCATTGATAGTGGATGCAAGGAAGACAAGATATGGGCCGAGCATCGCCTTGACAAAGGGCAGAGGAATGGCAGCTGCCTCGTCGATCACCAACAGTTCAGCCTGACTGAGGTAGTGGGCGTCTGTAGGGTGGATGTACTGTAACAGTTACAATGTGTCATGCTGGAAGTGAATGCTAAAAAGACACTAAATAGGTAGATTGTTGTTTATTTATTGATTATAAAAGTAAAAGTGGTCTAGGTCTACATCCCGTAACATACTGTCAGAAAAACTAAATAAAACTATTCATTTAAAAAGGATGATCTATTAAAATATGTATTATTTCATCAACCAGTTTGATATTTATATATTTATAGAACGCATCTAAATCTTCAATTTTTGGTTGAATCACAGAAAAGAAAACACAAGTGGATACATTCAGGTGTGTTGGAGTTGGGTGTCTACAGAAAGAAAGGGAGTCTACTTTCAGTTCAAAGAGTCCCCTAGCAAGACAGAATCGTCGCCGACCCTCTCCCCCTCCCCCTTGACAACCCTCACAGCCACTCATGATCGGCTCCTCCCTCTTCTCCCCTCTACTGTGCCCTAGTGGCTAAAATTGTGAGACTGCAATTTCCGGCCTGTAATGATGTATCCTGTGGTATTTTATTCTCTATGGTTAAATATACTTTCTTTAAAAAAAAATAGCGTTGAGACATTAAACATATTTATAGCTTCTATCTTAGTTTTTTTCCATGGGCTATTCCGAGTGCATTCAGTGTGACTTTATTCCAACGGTTTTGAATTTACTAGGCTATTCAAATCAAATCAAGACCCACTCTTTATGGCTAATTCGTTCAATCTTTAGAGATATTCAGGGTATATTCTGACTATTCTTAAAAAAAATATTATATATCCTTAACCAAGAAAATCTTCATAAGCTATCCCCAAGTCAAGTAGACTTAAAGAAGAGTAAAAACTACAGAATTATTCAAATTGGTAGAGGATTGAGAAGCCTAGGGAGAAGATAAAGCTACACACAACACACTGGAGTGTGCTACTTCAGGCAGTTTCTTGAAAAAGTTACTTACTATAAAGGGAACCATGAACCATAACAGTAAGTAGTTTTATTTAATTAGATGATAATATTTATATATTTTTCTAAAGATATTGATGAAAATGGTTTTTGATTAGACCTATTTGAATATGATGGTTTTTAGCCCCTTTCCCCCACCATCGGAAAAAAAAATTGAGATAATGTATTGATAATAAGAACTGATCACAGTTTAAGTGCTTTCATTGTGGAAAGTAAGCAGTTATTGCTTAATTGATTCTTTTCAGAATTATATTGGAAAAATACCCTTTTACATACCTGTATAGTTTGCCGATGATCCCTGAAAATATTCACTCTTACTAAAGCCTTATTATACTCTGGGTTGGTTGACTGAACCAAACTGTAGTCTAGATGTTCTTGGTAAGCAAGTGCATCAAAACCTGAAACAAAGTTTACGTGTGACATTAATTTAAGTTATTAGGCTAGATTTTTAAAGGGTAGTGCCAGTAAAAATAATAATAACTAAATACAGTACCTATTGTAATGTCAAGTAGTTGTATTGTTATGTTATTATTACTGTATGTTAATACAACTCAACTGATTTGTTTCAAACTACCAACACCACACGAAGATTCAACTGTTATATGAGGAAAATTAAACCGGAAGCTCTTAGAAATAGTCAAATACCATCATAACATGGATGTAATTTGAATTTATAGAACAGACATGATGATGTGGCTATAATATATTACAAGATTATTTACACAGATTATCTTAAATTATTAATTGGACATACAATTTATCTTTTTTTATGACGTAATTTTGTCTTGTTCTCTTTTTGTCCAGTTAAGAAAAGAATAAAAGCTTACTCTTAAAGGTAGACCAAATTAAAATAAAACAGATTGATTACAAACTTTAACAGTTAGTCCACCTCAATTATGGAAAACAAGAAAAATAAGACACTTTAACATAAAAAATGTACAATAAGCTGACATGAAATTTGGAGACAATTTCAGATTGTTATTTCTAGGTAAAACACATCTTAAAAATAATTTTAAAAAGATTGCCTGGTGTTCCTAACCTTTAAAGACAAACTCAAAGAAAGTCTTGAGGTTTTCTGGGGAGGGGGAGGTGACAAATATGTTGGCGTAACCGAATGCGACAGCAGCAGCAACAGAGAGCCCGAGTGCAGCGGACTTGCCCCGACCTCGCGCGGCCGTCAGTGACACAGTCGACCGCAGTGTCTTCTCTGATATGGCCTCGATGAACTTCAACACCGCTTTACCCTACCATCAATCATTATTTTAAGTACTGTGATAGGGAATTTGTGCAAACAATGGTTTGGGTTTCACTTGATGATAATGGAGGTTTTCAACTCAAAACTATACGTTCATAAGTTTTTTTAATGTGTTCAGGGATGATTAGAAGGACAACCCATAAATCTGACTGACTAATTCTATGACAGTTTGTTTTGATGTTGATCCCTGACAGTAGATGTACTCAATTTTGAGCTTTTTGCCAATATGGACCAATAAGATCAACCAGGGTCAGCTCTCAACAAACTCAAAATGAGTTATCCCTCTGGTGCACTAAATCATAAATCACTGTACGATGACTAACATAAAGGTTGTGGTTAATAGTTTTGCTTGTGCAAGAAAAATTACAAATTAGAGTTTTACATAAACTACTCAACGGAGAGAACACCACATTTATTTATATGTAGCCTACAAATAAATAAATGTGGTGAAGACAGATTGTCCCAATTTATCAAAATAGAAACAAATAAATGACTTTGATACTTTCTAAGCTATGAAAACAATGTAAAACCAAGAAAAGTTTTATGTTTTATTTGAATTGAAACTGCAAAAGATAAGAAACATTACAAATTAAAATAGATTAAAAACTATTTAATTGATTTAAAAATGCAAAACTGGCAGACCTGATCCAAGGTCTTGCAACAGTTGAGCAGTGCACTGACGGGCTGAGTATCTCGAAGGCTTTCCTTCAGTGCTGTCAACTCTTGGTTGGTCTGAGTGTCCACAGTCTCCCTGGTGACTGGCTCAAGGTCCAGAACGTGCGAGGAGATTGGCAACACTGTCAATTGGTCATCAACGACTAGGCACCGATCACAAGATGACAGCGATAGTAGGAACCTGAAAATAAACACGATAAAGTTCTACAAGACGATAAGAGGTAGCTCAATGATTAAGTTTTGATAGAATAGTGAAGCATGGGGGGTCTTACTAGCCCAACAGTTAGTATCAGACTTCAGTAAAAGAAGCCACTGGTTTGATCCCCTGAATGGGAACTAAATTTAAAAAGGTTTATAAATAGCTTTCCCTTAAGGCATTCCTGAAAGCTCCATACAAAAAGCCACTGGCTTTAATAAAAAGATCATATGCTGTATCTCTATTTAAAATTGTATAGTTAACATAGTAGTTTCTCTTTTAATAAATTCAAATCAAGTACAAATGGCACTAATTCGAAAGTAGATAAATCCTTCTAGCATAACATCCATTACAGAGTAATTATATTTTTCTCTAGTTGAGAAAAATTTTATATGGATATGAATGCTTAGTATCCAACAAACATCCTACTAATATAATAAAATGTGACAATGTGCATGCATCAATGTGATTGACAATACAACAAAGTATTCACTCATATTCCAAACTATTTTGATTTTTATTTCATTTACAAGGTGTTTAAGATTAGGCCTAATCTAAATATTCTTCATTGGGTGTTGTACTGTACCGTACCATAATAAGTACCGGTACAGCAATATTAAATTGCTGTATTTTCAGTGAAGAATTGAAAAAAATCATTTTCTGCAATTATTCTTTTATTTCATGTAAATATATTTTTAAATATTATAAAAGGGACTCAAAAAAGGGAACTTATCTCCAAAATATTTCTTTTTTGAGCTCATTATCGCCAACAAATATAGCCATAAATGTTGCCGCAATGACCAAAACGATGATTAAAACATAACTTCCCGTCATCCAGATTTACCAACCGGCCATCCATCTTGTACTGAGTAGCAAGAGTAGACTTTACTCTCAAATATATACATAAACATTTCTTATCATGCATTGAACATACCTTTCATTAAAGCGCGCCACAATCTCCTTGTGGGCTTCAGTACGATATCTCTCGTGTACGTCCATTGCCATGGTGTACAGCTGTTTGAGCGATGACACGGAGCGCAAAAGCAGCACAACAATACCTCCCCCCTCCACTGTCTCTATCGTTCGGGCCAATAAATTCGGCTGTAGAGCTTCAAAATCCTAAAATTCAACAAAATTTGAGATTGCTTCATGATAACTGAAAGGTTACTGTATGTTTGTTTACATAGTACGGTACAATTTTCATAATTGAATAAATAAACCATTATATCTATGAAGTCAAGGAATACACTTGAAAAAATATTACAAACCTGCAATACACACATTCCGTAAGTATTCCCCAAAATCTTCTGTGTTTCAGCATAGTAGCAATAGCGAATATTGGTAGAGGCAACAAATAGTTCAAACGGATCGTCCTCATTTACATTAAGTTTGCCAGTTTTTATTTTTTTCTGCAGCTGTTTCATTCGTTTCTTGCGGTTGCTATAAGAAAAAAGCAAAGTTAAACCAAAATACTAATATTGAAATGTATATAAACTTCACGGTATCCAAGAACTTAGTCAGAGATTAAGGCTGTTAATAATGACAATATAGGTATTTAGAGACAATTCCTTCATCTAAAAAAAATACCTTTATCAGATCAACTTATGCCCTTGATTATACATTGTTTAGTAAATCTTATTAAAACAGATAACAAACTATATAAAACAAACTTAAAAACACATACAAGATTAAATAACAGAAAACTTATTATTAAAACAACAAATTAAAAAAAAATCAAACCAAGAATGTTGAAAAATAAATGCATTTACTATTGTAAGCTGCACTATAAAGTACTTGGGTATGCTCTGGGGTTGGGGACTACCTAAATCCCTGACTGGCTGGCAGACTGACTGCTTAACAATGTCAGAAGTTAATAAATAAACAGGCCGCAGTATGCCTATTTAGTGCCAGACTATTTAGTGATGTGAAGATTTAGTATTAAATCACCGTGCATGCTGTATCTAAAATATTTTTTTTTCTTGTCCTCGAGACCAGTTTCTCATCAATGAAAATCCACCTTCAGTAAAGAATCCTTACACTGTACTAATTATTTCCTATTACTAGGGCACACATTAGTGGGTTTTGTCAGTTAAAAAATACATGTCACATCTATACTTATTTAATACGCTAAGGGTTTTTTTGTCTTGAGAACTCCTCCAACAATTTTCAACCGATTTTCAAGTTTTTGGTGTCGTTGGATAGGGCTTGGTCTGTAGTTGTTTCCGCCACAAATTGATAAGAATCGGACTGAAAACAAAGGCGCTATCCACCATTGAAATTTCAAAATTTCCCATTTAAGTAACATTGGGATTAAATAAAGCATTTTAAACATCTGATAATAATCAGCTGTAAATACGTGTTGTTTTGGTGATTAAAGAGATTCACAATATTGGATTGGTCGGATGTAATTGATTTAGAGCTAAAAGTAACATTAGTATTGTATTAAAATAAATTGCTCGATTTTGAGCAACACGTTTACTAGTTATTTAAAAATACACATGAACATTTAACACTTCCACACCGATGGTTTTAAAATTTTGTCAAAATTTAAATTGTGATCACGGTGTATTTTTAGGTGTTGGGCAACTTTAGAGGTCGGGTTTTCTAATTATGTGTGTGCAGTGTGTTCCTTAAATCTATTTTTGAACGATCTATTTGTTTACCCTATAAACATTTGTAACACTTAGCATCCTAGGCACATCTTATAAGATATACCCCTTTGCTCTTATTTTTACCTGCATTATCCGTTCTGTTTGCAATTAATAACAATTTATTGGCCTGCTAATCTTATAGCCAGCACAAAGTGAAATCCTACCTAAATGAATTGTGATGCCAATACTTTGCGAAATTTTACCAGTGTAACAATAGAATCTAACAAACTTTTTTCTTCTTCGATGGCTTTTTGTGGGGATTTTATTTTTAAAATGTATTTTCTGGATGTAACAAACAATATATTGAATATAAAAATAGATTGTTCAAAGATAGATTTAGTGAACAAACTGTACAAAATAAAATAAAAAACTTACTCTAAAGTTGCCCAACACCTAAAATTACACTGTGATCACAATTAATTGAAATTTTGAAACATCAGTAACAGTTTTAAAACAATGGAATAAAGCAAGAGTTTGGAATAAAAAAAACTTTATTTACAAACATTTTTTGATGGACATAAATAACAGCCTTCTAAATAAAAAGGATGAATTTTCTCATAAAATAACGTTTAAACTCTACAATAGTCTGGATAAGAAGGAAACGGACATCAGCTGTTAAGGAGAGAGATAATGTTCTTCACCTAGCACAGGTTAGTAGATCTACTTGTTTCATACGGTGCGGAAGCAAATGCAGCATGCAAGGAAAACCTTCGGTGTCGAAGTGTGTTTATTAAATGTTTGTGTTTTTTGTGGTACCCTAATATGACTTTTTTATTAGTGAATTCCTATGCAGGAAATACGTTATATTACGGTAGTACTCATGGTAAGACCTAAGCCCGGGACAATGTTACTTTTTTGTTTTGAGGTCCTAGAAGCCAAAAACACCATTCGTTAAAATCCATATATATATAGGTATATGTATATATATAGAATTGATATATATATATGTATATATATATATATATATATATATATACATGTTTTATAATACGGTGGAATATATTTAATAAAAAAAGGACATTTTGGAACAGAAAGAGCACTTTTAATTGAACAGTACCAGGGGGACCGAGCTAAAGTTCGGTAAAATTATTACTTTCGTTCTCACACTAAGCTCGTTCGCTCCGCTCACTCGCCCTCTTTATTTATAAGAAGAGCTTGTTCGATTCGCTCACTCGCCAGGCCGAGGGGTGCTGCACTTTGGTATAATTTTCCTTTAAAGATATAACACAATGATTTTTATCTATAGTTATCAGCTGATTTTTGTTCAATTTAAAAACCTCCGTAAGGATAACATGGGAACTTTTAAGGCCTCTAGCGCAAAAACCGGATTTTTCCCAGCTATGGGACCAATGCCAATCGATTTCTGGTGGCCAAAACCCCCATATACAATCAAAAATCCTTGAAGCGAAAAAAAACTTTGTCCGTGCAAACGGAGCTTATTTTAGAGTATAAATAAGAAAGATAAGATAAAATGAATGTGAATGAATGTAAACAAACAATACAAATAATAAATAATGGTTAAAACAGATGACACGGTACAGAACATAACGCCCGCCAAAAAACAAAGTTTTTTTTAAGGTAATCATTCGGATGATTTTGCTTTGACTTGTCATTAGCTTCGCCGCTCGGGCAATACCGTATTTACCAGGTAATAAGGTGATGACTCTTGTAATCCGCCATGTTTGTGGGGGTATATTGCCTTATTTTATGAGAACTATGTCTCTTACTTTAACAGTTGGTTGACAAGACAATATTCTAGATTCTTAAAACTGCAAAACGTCCTATTATAAGATTGAATAAGTTATAGTTCTAAAATTTTATAGTTCTTAAGTGTAAATAAGACACATTAAGCTTAACTGAATTTAAGTTACTTATGGACATAGCCTTTACTACAACATAAATTTTATACATTACCTGCTGAACCCTAATTCTTTTTTGTAGCACCATAAAACTGAGGGTCTTGCCTTCACAGTTGCCTTTGATAGCATGTGGTGTAAAATCACAACCTGCAAACGTTAAAGAGTAAATTTTAATACAGTGTTACAAAAGTACATAAGGGTTGAAACAAGAAATTATGATATAAAATTATGAGAAAATAACTTAATGGGGGCAAGACATATGGTTGAATGATACTTGGTCACCAGTAACCTCCAGCCTACACCTAAAATGGTCCAAACAATCTGGAGCGGCATGTCATTTGCCCCCTCTAAACACACCAGTCTGTATGTTTCCGTCTTGGTAACTTAAGTTATACCATGTCAACAATACAGGCTACTGGAGAAAATATACTGACAGGTTAGTAGATCTACATATTTTGTGCGGTGCGGAGCTGGACACGAAACGCAAGCAAAACCATCGGTGTGGAAGTGTGTTTGTTCAATGTTTACTTTTTTGTCGTAAGGTGACTTTTCTATTTTTAAACAGTCGACAACCACAAATGTGCGGTCTGGTACCGGTAATAGAAAACAATTATTATTAGAATTCTGGCTGAATATGAAATGAAATCATCGGTGTTTCGAAATTACATTTGAGACAACCAATATACCCGTTTAAGTCCGCCGTATCGATTTTAGTGGCACACCGATACAACTTTGCTTTGCATTTTTGGATGAAAGACGAGGCACGATATATCGTTGCTTAGCATTTCTCGGAAATATGACAATGAACGACATATCGTCCTATAGCACTGGAAGGAATGATGCATGTGTTGAAAAAATATTGCAGGCCTAGCGGGAATAGGGCCTATTTGTAGGTTTATTTATGTTAATTGTTTTTCTTACCTGATCTTTACCTTTGTCACCCACAACGACAAACATGGTCCTATGCCCCAAAGTAACACCATTTTCAATGAGAACACGGATACGATTATCTATCTTTTTTCTAACCATTTTCTAGATTTTTTAGTATAGGTTAGATTGGTTTGATACGGATGTTTTCATAGAGTGTGTGTGTGTGTGTACTTCTCTATTTTGAGGTTATCTTTTTTCGTAGGTTAGAAGGGGACAATTATTATACATGCAACTACGTAATCCTCGTTTGATGAAATATAAAAGGTTATCGTTGCTTTGTTTTACAATTAATTACTTAAAGTAGGTTATAAATATTCTTGATTTAGTAACTATGTATCAAGTACGCTCATATCAAATACAATTTCAATGTTTTCGTAGGCACTAAAATAACATTCTCTATTATCGCAGGCGGGGTATCATAGCAACTACACATGTATGTAGCAACGACTAAGTCAAGTTAAACGTAAGCAATTAACTAAAATAGGATCTTCTCATAGTAGCGACTACAAAAAGGCGGGATATCGTAAGTGTAAATATTCTATTAGGGCCAACCAATTTATTACAATTTCTCATTATCACCTACAATATCATAGCTCCTAAATCGTAATTGCTACCCTCAAGGGCAGTAGGCTTTCCACTGTACGGGTCTTTTTGTGCGATCCCGGGGTACCTGAGCCAAGCTGCGAGACCCTACTCACAGTTCTTCCAGAGCTAAGGCCTTTCATCCCATTCTTCAGGTCTTAGCTCACCGTCTTATTCTTTTCTGAGGTAACTTTGCTCACCTTCTTATTTTTTTCAACCCCACATCACGGGTACCCTTCCACTTTCTTTCAACCGGCGTATCCTTGGGGGTCCTGGGAGTGCCCCTGTTGTGTTGCAGGGGCTGATATGTGTGCCTCGCACTTCCGATGGTCCCTCCAGTGTGTTGTCAGAAGCCAGCCACTTCGGTTCCTGGTCAGGGAAGTGCGATTTGGATGGAGAGATCGAAATCCACATTGCAACAGGCGACCCCGGCACATCGCAAAATGGTGCTGGTTAAACGGAGGTTAAGGCCCCGGGGAACTGGGGTAAGGGCTTCCATTCTACCACGGGAGGAGGACCTCCGAGGGTACACCCGTTCGCGAGCCATTGAAGGGACGCCCCTTACCACACGATGCGCTGGCGATCTAAAAATATGGAGTCAACCGGTAAAAAAAACATTAGATAGAGAAGAGGACTTACAGGTCAGTTCAATGGAGGATCAGTCTTATCAATATATGGTGTTCAGGAGAAGCAGCTAGTCTGGAAGATCACCTCCCCTGTCTCAGACAGTCTCATCGAAAAGGGCGCTGCGGTGGCAGTGGATAAGATCTAACCAGTAACCACCGCCGGCGCCTTTTAAGTTACAGAAAAATAGCAGAGGCCCATCCAGCTTTAAAGCTACTGTCAGATAAAGAGTTGCCAAGCTCCCCCCAACCTCAGCTCCAGGAGAGAGATACAAGCTTCATCGCAGAGGACTCAATCTGGGCACGCTCTTCTGTATACATTGGCAATGTATACATAACCGAATAAGTAGGGACATCCCAGGTAAAAAATTTAAGTTTTGCCCCCGAAAACCAGAGGAAAGTAAAGCGCTGATGATAGGATTACTTCTCCTTAATGTCATGGGAAGCGCTCTTTCTACCTCTCAAATGTCAAAATGAGCATATTTGTTTACAAAAAATCAAAACAATAACAAACCTCTGTAAAATTATTCTAGTCATCTGTTTCCATTCAACCAATCATCATAATCCTTACCATCTTGGTGGTGCTATCTGCGTTTCAGGGCGGCGTTCTCACTTCCCCATAAGGATGTCCCTACTTATTCGGTTATGTATACATTGACATATTGGTCATAGTAACCATCTATGGGAAGGTATAAATCTGAAATGGTCCAATCGGACATAAGGGTTCTGCCCTACGGCCCTTTAAAGTTACCATGTTGTTTTAATAGGAGAAATATTTTATTTGGTTTGTTTACTGTGTGTTGATTATACAGCTGTTATAAGGATCAAATTTAACTGCTGCAGACTGTTACTATCAGCTGTTTGTGAATACAGTATCTTATGTGAAATTGTTGTTTTGTTTATTTTAGTGTTTGTTTACCTTTATACGTGAATGAAATGCCACGTTTACGGAGAGGAGGTGCAAAACTTGGACGACGCAAACCTGCGTAATCCAAAATTATTAGAGAATTGCAGACTTGTGGCGAGTAAGCGCAGCGAACAACCTAAATCTGGCGACGAGTGTGTGCAGCCGTGCAGCGAATGAGGCGACCCAAAAGTAGAGTGAGCGTAGCGAACGAGCTGTCCAAATGTTGAGTGAGCGCAGCAAACGAGCTAAACCCTGACGGCGAGTGAGCGTATCGAACAATCTCAATTGAATTACCTGTAAAACCTTTACTATTATTTATTTAAAAAATAGTCGCTCCGCTCAATATTGCAAGCAGACAACTGCATTGTATACCTAGTTAATTATTCTCATTGTAAATTGGCTATGCCGTTGACACTTAAAATAAATAAAATAAAATATATCTGCTTCGGCTGAATATGCCAATCGGAATGTTCCTAGTTTGATAGTCCCTTAATTTTAAATTATATATTTTATTCATTTGACACAACCTATCTGGCTCTGCGCGTCTTGGTTACGACGGAGGTAAATTCAAGGTAGGTAATTCAAGAGCTTACAATGTTGAAATTACTCTCGTGTTCAAATAATAGACAATATTAACATTTACTGTGCTAAGTCTAAGTACAAAGTCCATGTTATTGCGTGAATATTTTCAATATGATTTATTATTAGAAGTCGGAACCATTTAAAGCAATTGTTCCAAAGTAATGTCACTGTCTATAAATACTGAAGTATTTCATATCTACAGTCAATGAATATTTTTACTTTTGATATATACTATATTAAAAATATTTTCCCTCTGCTCATATGTTGCCAAACCTGTTTTATAATAATAGTTGCAATGGAGTTAACTGGAGAAGGCTGGAGGGGCTGAGTTTGTCATAAAGGGAAGTGTCATTTTCAGTGTTTATGAAGAAATTCGGGGTTTCTGCCAAAAATGGCCTGTCGCAGGCCTGTATATTCAGTATCTAGTGAGTCGCTTTCTTCAAATTTGAGTAATGATCCTTTAAGAGAACTAATTTGAAGCTTGTAAAGTTGGAGACATCAATAGAGTGAAGAAATTAGTTACGCCTCAAACAGTCAATGCAAGGGATACAGCTGGAAGAAAGTCGACTCCATTACATTTTGCAGCTGGTAAGAGAACAAAATGTTTAAACACAATTTGATTTATATGTGCTTTAGCCATTAATGCTTCTACTGTATTTTGACTAAAATTTTTAATTTTATCATGGTTTCACATAATTTTTCCAGTTTTACATCCATTTTTTAGTAGGGTCAATGTACAAGTAGGGCATATAGGTTTATTGAACCATGACTGAGATGGTAAGCTACAGGCTATCAATATATGTGTTGAATCACATCTACAGCTTGGGTTGGGCATGATTTTATGTAAGTCAAGTAAACTTCAATTGCCCTCAGGTTTAATCCTGGCAAACGGATAAGAAGATCAAATATAGGCCTACTTGTATTCAACAATATTCCTAGGCCTAAAAAACTTCAAAGGCTTAAAGAAATCTGTACTAATATTGTAATATGTCATTCCATATCAATTCAACACAGTTTAAATAAAAATTGTACAGACCATCTCAGATTTTAATGAAATTTAGTTCTGCTACATCCCATAGAGACGAAGAAAAATACAAAATTTAAACTTAGGTATCGCTCTCAGTTTCATAGTTACACCTCGTTAAAGTTTTCAAAAAACGCCCAAAATCGAACTGTGATGTACACTTTATACTGCTCTAACACCTCGCATAACTTAATCAAGCTAGAGAGATGGGAGGCGTGTCATTTTTCAGCATTTTCAAGGCCTTTCCAAAAATTCACAACACTTAGAGGGGTTTAAATTTGTGACACTAAAAAATTTTGAAAAAATTCTCAAATAGTCCTTGTATAGTGGGTTAATTGTAAAAAATTCATTATGGGATGAAAATGGGTTCTCAAAGATAATTGCATCTGAAAACATACTTACACTAAAATTTCCACTAAAAGGCCTTATTAGTGTAGAGGTCCAAGAATAAGTTAGCCTATCTAAGAGTGTATTAGCCTATGTGAAATTTGTACAGGGCACTAAGAAATTACCTCTATTAGTGTCATCAATGGCATTTATTTCTCAAACCTAATTTTTTAAGCTAAATTGAAAAGTACAAAAATACGTAGGCTTACCGGTACTTTGAAACTTAATCATATAATGTTGGTGACAACAAACCAATAATACTTGGACTATTTGAGAGTTTTCAAAATTTTTACAGCGCGGAATTTAGAAAAATTTTATTTTTAATTTGTATAAACTTATTGTTCAAAAAAAGGTTTTATTAAAACCTCTATAAGTTAGTGTTTTACATTCTTAGAACTGCATTGAAAAATGCTCCCCTCTCATCACTCTAGCTTAATTCTGAGAGGTGCTAGAGTAGTTTAAAGTGTACATTACTGTTCAATTTTGGGCGTTTTTTGAAAACTTTAATGAGGCATAACATTGAAACTGAAAGAGATATAAAGTTGAAATTTGGTATTTTCCTTAGTTTCTATGGGATGTAGCTGTAGCAACTTATACTAAATTTCACTAAAATCTGAAGTCCTCAGGTATAATGAATGTGTTGATTTGACATGGAATCACCCATACCTTGGTTTGTCTAATTTGTGCGATATAGTCTAGCCTGGTGAACATTCATGGTACGGTATATTAGATTTGTAAATATCAAAAAAATTTTATGGTCTAGTCTCTAGGTTGTAAAATAAAAAATAAAATAATAAATATATATAGGCCTACATGCCTAATGTGAGTATTATAGACAAGGATAGACAATAGACAATAGACAATCCTTTATTCCATTAAATATACATCGGTATACAATAGGACACGTCAATAACTATAAACTAACTTAAATATAATTGCACACCACACAAAAACCATGCAACAAAAACTCAGATGACTAACTAATCAAGTCAGCAAACAGCCTACTTAGAGTATTGGTCAGGTTGGTGCTTCACCTGTGTAATGAGAAAATGAAAAATAAAATGCACACCATGCAGAAAGCTCAACACTTAAAAAAAAACTACTTACAATTTCATTTGGAGTAGCAAAAAATTCAGACAAAGAATAAAAAGGATGAGCCAATAGGAAATTCTTCACATTCTTTTTGAACTTTGATGTGGTCTGATACCTGGCTGAACAAGGAAGTTTGTAGTAAACCAATTTTAAGGACATGATTGTGAATCCTTTGGGATATGTTTATGGGATATGTTTATATGTTATATGTTTATTATATGTTAATGGGATATGTTTATGGATATGTTTATGTACGGTACTTCTGATGACAAAAGTTTGTATGTGGAAAAGCAATAGGCCAAGGGACATTAGGGGATATTGTCAAATGAAGACACACACACACACATTCAAACACTTAACCCTTTGAGTGCCGTGGTATATTGTTCATTTCTTATGCATAAATTGCCGCGCTGTTTTCATAGCAAAATGTAGTAGTTTACAAAAACGTTCATAAAATTTACAATTTTAGAGGTATGTATGTAATTTTTTTAAATCTTGTGCACAAATAAATTCTCTATAAAATGGTATAAGATAACTATATTTGTAAACTAAGTTTAAGGCATAAAAACATTTTTTCTTCTGAAAATAAAAAAATATTTATACATTTTTTCAACTTTGACTCAGTATAACTTGTGCTAAACAATTTTTTTTTTTTTTTTTTTCAACTCAACAGTCAGTAAGAGCAGGAATTAATGATCAAAATTGATGTGTAAATCATCTATATAAGCTCAAAATATGTTTGTAAAAAAACCAAATGACAATTAATTGTTACAATTCAAAATATGTGGTTAGGTTAGGTTCGTTATAAACAAGTTCCCGAAGGACACTGGAGTCGTTTAGATTTATTCTCTCACTCATTTTTACCCACCATATTAAACAAATAGTAATTAAAGAAACACTATAAAACATGTAAATAACTTATTTTGTTTACCTGGATTTGCCGCACATACGTACTGACAACAAACGACAATCAGACGACAGTCAGATGACATCAACGACGACTAAACTTGTAAACAGTTTCTGTAAACAGACCAAAGGCGGTGAAATTGCTACAGAACTGATAGGTGAAGACCTTGGGATCAAAACAGCACATATTTAAAGCCAGTACGTAATCTGGATGTAAAGCACTATAAAATACTGAGAGTCGCCCTCAGCGACGCTCGGCAATTCTTGCACAACTAACTTGCGTCGCTGTGAGCAACGCCGCGGCACTGAAAGGGTTAACAAGAGAGCATCCTTTAACACGTTGGCTACCGACGGTAGGAAATTCGGGTCGCCGGGACTTCCCAGCAGACCAATCCTAGTACTCGATCTCTCACCACAGACCGAGTCATTGTGACTAACACTAACCCAGAGACCAAAAATTTTGTTTCGCTATTTTAATATAATTTGATGTGTAACATATATATTTGCTCATAAAAGTTGGGGAAAAAATTTATTTCAGTACTCTTTTAGCATTTTTATTGCGTCACATATGTGTGACGTTGGTCTATAATAATATTTTGTATTATGTTTGTTTGCTATAGACCGACTGTCTCACATATGTGTCATGAGTTGGATGACTGGGAAATAAATGAAAAATAGTTTTACTACACTAAAAAATACTAAAATATACAGGACAATGTGTCACGCAATAAAAAACGCCATCTGGAATGTTTAGTAAACAAACACTAATGGCAGCATGTGAGTAGACCATATGGCCAACTTTGAAAATCTGTAAAAAATCAAATTGAGGTCCTACCCAGAGACCAAGCGACACACATGTGTGTCACACATTCCTATAGACCGATAAACAGGTTTTAGGTCGATTCAGTGGACCAAATGGGCGTGGCGAGTCATTTAACTGAACCGTGACTGCGTCCCATATATGTGTCGTCGGTACACTGGATTTGACCTGAGCGTCCCATATATGTGTCGTCGGTACACTGGAAACACCTTGAGCGACACATATATGTGACGCTGGTCTATATTTAAGGTTTTCTTTTAACATTACGTCACATATGTGTGACGTTCGGTAGCCAACGTGTTAATATTATGTTACGTTGATTCAAGTGTTTTTATTGAAAAAATTTAACTGCATAAGTTTAAACTAATTTTAACCATCAATTATAGTAATTATATGAGTTGGATAAAAAAGTTTTGCCGCACATAGTACAGTATTTAGTATTCTACACTGGTAATAACTCAATTTGTAAATATTTGGTTATTTAAGAACAATTTTTATCGATCAATATGGTATCTAGGCCTATTTGTTGGATCCATGTTAAAATGGATGCCACTAACTTATTTTTTAATGGCTGTTATACCTGAAATCTTTAAAAATTGCATTAGGCCTAATTGGAAGAACTATTTTATTTACACCTCAGGATAAAAATTACAGAAATGTATTAATGCTGTCCTCCTTTTAAAATTTCATGCTAAAGAACCTCTTAGTAATAGTAAATGGAGACTAATTTCTCTCATTTTCTCATAGACGGTGTTCAACTTTGACCATACCCTACCAATGCCAAAGTTTCACAATTCAAAATATGATACAAGAGACTGTCGCCAAGACGTGAACCCTATAATTTCTTGAGCCTTCCAACCTTATTCATTCCAACTCTGCAGAAATTTCCTATTATTCTGGCTACCTTGTTCTGGCCTTTCTGAGCTACCGTACCATCAACGATTTCAAAACTTCCTTTCGCCTTCAATGAAACTTTAATTTGGAACTTCCTCGTATTCCAATTACTTCCATCTGGCAACTTTACAATGGGTATTGTACTCGTATGAGCATCCATCTCAATAAACGATTTACGAGAACGTTAGTTCAACACAATCAACCAAGCAACCAAAATTACACAAACGTGGGTTCAATGTAATATAAAACAAAAATTCCCCGAAAAACTATATAATGAAAGACGGACAGGCTGGGCCCACAACCAGACTAAAATACGATACGATGATAAAAGCGCACAAAATTGTTAGCATGAATGGAAGCCTTTTTATCAGTTATTAACAAATTTTTCATGCATACACTCCTAACAAAATTATTTCCAGAACAACGTGAATATGAACAAATATCTAATCCTTTGTTAGTCACAGGCAAACAAATTGATTAGGCTACATTTATTTATTCAATATTACTGTATAAGATAAGTTGTTGTAGTGTTTCAAACAATCTGGCATCCTTCTCTGCAATCTGGAAGGTATTAGGGAATACAAACTGAAATGTGACCAAACCTATTTCTCCGATGTGAGCTAGTGAGCTGGTGAATATTGAGCCAAGGTATACTTTGTCCTATATAGGAATAAGATTGAGGTATGTGTAAAAAGATTGAGGTATTCAGCTTGTATAAAAATAGTGAGCTTGTTGTTAATGATTTCCATGAACAGCTAGAACACTAAACTTATGGTAGCCTTAATGTTTTAATGTTTTGAATTTTCTCTGCTCCACATCCTCTAGTGACCAACCTAGTTTTGACAGTTTAACCAACTGACATTGCTCACGCTTTGCTACTTTATATGTAGTAGAATTGATTATTCGGGCATCAAAAATCCAGACTGTCAATAATCCGGAATTGTATTTAGCAAAATTAAAACATTGTATACCGTCTGCCAAACCCTATGCTCTGTACTGTAGCGTGAGCTACACTGCTCTTAACTGCTGTGTGAGCAATGAGAGATTAGTGCTTAGCAAGAAGTAGAGGTGTGGTTGTGGAAGGGGATTGCTATACGGCAATCTTCCCGCCGTTAGCCAGAAGCCAGTCGCGTCAGTCAAGAGTACTGAGCTGTACTCGCCTGTGCTTTATAACACACAGAGTTTGTCTTTCAAGGCTCTTTACAAGTGCAATCGATAAGGTCAATACATAGCATTTTAAGTAAACTCTCGTTATAATATTCTGGCTTTTGGTAATGATGTATTACAAGTCAAATTATAAAAAACATGGAGTACTTGAACATTCATTAATATTTTTAATTCATCTCACGTGAGGAACCTTTATGACAGAAGAAAAAATACAAGTTTAACAACATTTTTTTCTTAAATAGCGCATAATAGCAATTATTTTATTTTGATAATCTAGAAAAATCAATAGGTAATTCGGATGAGGTCCGGTCTAAATTAATCGAGATTATCGACATTTTAGGCCTAGTTCTACTTTATTTCTAAATTTTAATTGAAATTCCAGGCCTATTTACCACATCTAAATAGCCTCCATAAGCCCTACACTATATTTATAATAGCCTACACAAAAAAACTATCAAAACAACATTGAACAATTTTTTCCACCCGTAGAAAAGGGCAGATATAAACCTTAACTTGTATGTTGTGTCAGGATATGGTCGGAGAGATGTAGTTGAATTTCTCCTTTCTGCCGGAGCATCCATTCAGGCCCGAGATGATGGAGGCCTTCACCCTCTGCACAATGCTTGTTCCTTCGGACATGCGGACGTTGTTCGGCTGCTGTTAGAGGCGGGCGCAAACCCCAACACGAGAGACAACTGGAACTACACTCCACTTCATGAAGCCGCTATCAAGGGCAAAGTAGACGTTTGCATTGGTACGAACACAATGGAAATAAATGTACTGTCATTTAGTTTAAAGAAATGTAGCCTATGTGTTGTTAACAAATTAACTGCCACCCCCATCAAATGCCATGATCATGGGCTTGCCAACTTGAAATAGGCTAAATTCAACAATTAAACACACACCACTCCGAATGAAACTGAAAAAAACCTAAGAATTGAAATGTTGTACTTGTTATAATTTTTTTATATTTTTTCTGGGTTTTATGAACAAGAAGTAAAATTTATCAATCGATCTTGGTGGCATGAAGCTATTTTACAGGCCTAGTGAGTGATATTTGGTCTCCTAAAAAAGTTGAAGCCTAGGAAAGATAGAGATTGTTTCAGAGATATTTTTATAAATTATTCGTTATATGGAAAGTAATAAATTGATTCTCCTTAAAAACTTACGTAAGTAGAGTCCCACTAATCCAAACCTCGCTAATCTGAAAATCCGCTTATTCTTAACATCTTCTGTCGGGAAATACCGATTTTTTTCTTAACTTATAAACAGAAAAAATTTAGAAATATATTTTTATTACAAATATGTACCGTATTATTACACAAAGCAGTTAATTGGATTACCTACATTTGATTATATACTATAGTTAAATATGTTGGTTAAGTGATATGGAAAACAATATAGAATGCCTAAAATATAAAATAATAACCTGTAAAACGTCACAAACAGAATTGGAATTAAAACCAATTGGGAATGAAATTGGTTATGTACTCACAGCACTCTTATTCTCCATCCAATTCTTTAGATTTATTACCCTGAGATTCATTACTTAATCACTTTTCAAATACAGTAAAAGTAATTAAATCATTTTTCAAAACAAGTAGAAATAAGTGTAGAAAGTAGAATATAAGTGTTTTTTGGTCTGAAGTGCAATAAATCAACTTGATGGTGCGCTGTCCCGTCATTGCCGATTGAACAACATAGAACAAAGTGCAATGGCCCAATGACTCATATTTGGAATATGGGAAAGTATGACACATTTACTATTTTTATAACATTGTCTGTGCTCGGAAGATAACTATCGAAGGACAATGCCATCCCCTTCTGGCCGTTCACTTGTTCACGAGTCAAACGATGCTGTTGAGCTGATAGCAGGCATTAGCAGATTATGTCCCCGCGATTAATTTCTGATATCACCATGGCTTTATTGACAAACCATAAGATTTTTGTAAATTTCAAAAAATTTTGCAGATTACAAGGTCAAGAAAATGTTTTATAAATTACTGTAAGTGACATGATTGTTTTCATTAAATATATTTAATCTGTGCTTTACGAAACCTGTACATTGTAATATGTATATCGGCCTATCCGAAATTGTTCTAAAACGAACATTATCCGGTACCAATTAGTTCGGATTAGCGGGACTCTACAGTAATACATTTTTACTTAAAAATTTAAAAAATATCATTCACAGGAATAGTTATTTTGCAATTTAAAAAGGCTACGTACCGTATGTTAATATAAATTTAGATTTTTCCATACAATAAGATTGCCTATTTCATTTCTGAGGTACAGTTTTATGTGTGAATGTAATCCATAATCCTTGAGTCACAATCCCCATACATTTAGTTGAACATCTGTTGATGTCAATTTTTGTAAATTAAATAAATTTATTTTACTTTGTTAAAACAGGAAATTGTACCAGTAGGCACTGAGTAGGTTCACTTCATTGTCCAGGATTTTTTCACAGTCAAAACATATTGTAGTAAGTTATTACTAAGTATAATCTATACCAAATAATAACTACATACACTAAGCTTTTATCATCTGCAAAAAAATCCTGGACAGCACCTACTTACTGCTACAATTTCCTCTAAATCAATATTTGATTTAGTTTCATACTTATATTCATTATTCCTAATTTGTGTCCATGTTGTGTTCCAACAGCTAACTTATGATTTTCAATGCTCGCTATTCATGTTGTTTTATGATGAATGAAATATTCTTGATGAGGAAGTTGCTGCAGAACCATGCGATCATTATTAAATTTTTGGAACAGAATTTGTTTCTGAATTCTTATAATATTAGTGATTGTTTTCATTGTCCAAATTGTTTATTGTGTATTTATTGGCTAGCCTGTGGTTAAAAATCATCCATTTGTTATTATTACTAAAGGGTCTAGTTAAGTTTTTGTTCAAATAGATACACATATGTAGCTAAAAAGTTTATTGCCCTTAGCTCTGCTCCAACACGGGGCGGACCCCAGCATCCGCAACACGGAAGGCAAGACGGCCGTGGAGGTGGCGGAGGTGGGGCCGCGCTCCGTCTTGACCGGCGAGCACCGCAAGGAGGAGCTGCTTGAGGCAGCACGAGCTGGCGCCGAGGACCGACTGGTGGCCCTGCTCACGCCGCTCAACGTCAACTGTCACGCCAGCGACGGCCGCCGCTCGACCCCCCTCCACCTCGCTGCTGGTTACAACCGACACCGCGTCGTACAACTGCTGCTTCAACACGGCGCCGACGTTCATGCCAAGGACAAGGGGTATGCGACTCTCATACACAGTATTTAAATTAAATATGGAAACAAAGTTGTATTTTTTTTTTATAGAGCACAAAATTCTGTTTATAGCACTGAATGTAAATAAAAGTTCAGTACTTTAAAAAAAAGGAATTGTGTTTTCAATCTCCTTTTAAGGTTGGGTGTAGAGGTTTTTCTTAATTTTGATGTCATAAATTGATCTAAAATGATGTTTAATGTAAGTTTATTTGCAATCCACTGCGTATCTAGGCCTACTGTAAGTATATGGAAATGAAGAGATTGATTTGGCTGACGTTAAGAAGTTTTCCATTTTGACTCATTGAATTACTATTATATGCAACATTCTCATACATTGCGTTGTTGTTGTTGTGGACTCAGTGGGCTGGTGCCGCTGCACAATGCGTGCTCATACGGCCACTTTGAGGTGACGGAGATGCTGATGAAGCACGGTGCCAACGTCAACGCCATGGACCTCTGGCAGTTCACACCGCTGCACGAGGCGGCCAGCAAGTCCCGCGTCGAAGTACGTAAACCATTCAAGGTGGCTCATGTCTAGCGTGTGTGCTGGAATGACTTTCCCGCTTAGTTGAACTATTCTAAAAGTATCCTTATTTAACAATTCAGCCAAAAATTAATTTTCTTTAGTGATTATTTGTGTTCTTTTTAGTATTATTTATCACCAAACATTATTTAGTATTATTTATATGAACAAATTTTAGACCATTTTGTAGATTTCAGACCAAACTCACCAATCATTCGGAGGTTGGCATCAGTTTAACCTTCTCTCATTTACTGTCTGAATCATGCCGAGCTTTAAGTGAACTAATAAGTTGAGAAACAAATAAAATTATGTCTCTTAATCATTATTAATAAGTTATTTGGTTGGAAACAAATCAATACCATGAAACTATTGCTTTTGCAAAATTAATTATTTGTTTAAATGGGACGGTCATTTTGGTTATGTGCATTCCAGGTGTGTAGCCTGCTGCTGAGCCAGGGTGCCGACCCAACACTCCTCAACTGCCACAGCAAGAGCGCCATCGACGTGGCACCCACACGTGACTTACAGGAGCGGCTCTCGTGTGAGTGCAGACACCAGTCGGAGATGTCAGAGTTATTTAGGTCCTCCTAAATGTCTATAGTAGACTACTACCAATTACCAATCCTCGATCGATGGTGGCCATTATTGGAAAGATATTGTTATGTACATAAAAATAACACTAACTACAAACTTTAAACTAATATTTATATAAATAACTTTTTTGTGGCGGCCAGTAATTAAATATCCGTGGTGCATCAGCTAAGGTACTTGTCAATGGATTAAAAACTTTTGGTTCTAAGCCTCCTTGTCAGCCTAGTCTTGAAAGCGGTTGTCCACATTTTCAGGCAGTTTGTTGAACATTCTATTTGCCACTGACGGATTACTGTCCATGGTTGACCTCAGTCTGCATCTTGGGATATGAATGTCCCCATTGCTTCTTAGGTTATTGCCTATGTTGATTATGGTGTTGATGAGTCATCAGATCCAAGTTTGGGTTATTCTTCACAAGCAGCAATGAATTTAGTATAAATTTAGTATAAACTGGCTATGTGCAGCACAAATCCCCAAGCTGCTTATAAGGGTTGCAATGTTCTCTGTAGCCACTAGAGGTTATAGTGCGGACTGCAGATTTCTGCAAAAGAAAGACCGTCTTGCTGCAAGGGGCATGACTCCAAAGTATGAGGTTGTAAATAATGTTATAGTGAAAAAGTCTGAAATATGCCGTAAGGAGATGAGCAGGTGTGACAATGGCTTCAAGTTTTCCTAAGGCGTAGTTTATTATGGACAGTTTCTTCCAAACCTCGTCAATGTGAGGGCCCCATTTTAATTTACTATCAAGCACAAAGCCGCTGTTTGATCGCAATTCAACAACTTCAGGACGAGTCCATTGGGAACAGAGCAGCAATTGAGTTTTGTCTTCGCTCATTTGCAAGTTGTTGATGGAGAACCATGAGTTGGCGCTGCCACAAAGCTGGAACACCCTCTTAACCGGCCACCTCAGCACCTGATTGCGGCCAGATAATGAATTGACTGGTTAAACCATTTTACTGTTCCTTTAAACATGTTAAATTGCTCTTTATTATATGGCCTAAATACAATAATGAGTTGAATAGTTACACTATATTGATGTTTGGGATTGCTTCCGCTCTCCCTATAAACTGTTTCACCCAACAGACTCACAGGCCTACATGCAAGGCTTATTCCACTCTAAAATTAAAATTAGACTTGTATAGTTCACTAGTGATTTCTGTAGGCCAAATACGTGTTATGTGTTATGTGTGTCAAAAGTAATTTTATCAACCAACAAAATCCCCTGGATGACTTACAATTTTAATTTTAGACGACCTTGCATGTGACTAAAGATGAGCCTTTGGGCTTGAAATCGATTTCACAAATGCATAAATAAAGGATTGCTAAGGTAAGATTTTAATTTATCCCTACTATCCATAAAGCTATCCAGAGGCTAAAATGAATAATGTTAAATTACTCTTTAGTATATGGCCTTAATGAGTTGAATAGTTACACTATATTGATTTATGGGATTGCTTCCGCTTCCGCTCTCCCTATAAACTGTTTCACCTGGTAGACTCACATGCCGACATGCAAGGCTTTACCCACACTGATTTAAAACAAAATAATATATATTATCTAAAAAATTGAAAAAAAATACATTCTCAAAAGCGGTAGGGAAATAAAAAACGTGGCCTAAAACAACTTAAATATAAAAATGATTGGGCCATTACAGAATATCATCAACTTCTAAGTGACCATTTCACAAAAACAACCTTACAAAAAGCAAATTAAGAAGATGTTAAAAATTTGATCATTGGAGGCTTGAGATGTATTGGCGTGATAGTAAGCTGTTCTAAGAGCCCTCAAAAGTCCTCTCCTATTCTACGACTTAACTTGTCATATTAATTCATGGTTCAGGAGTCACGTTAGCCAGTGGTCCACCTGCTTAGAAAACCAAAAAGTGCAGTCTTTTTAGGCAAGGAGGACTGTCTTACTTGATATTTGTTATCTACATCGTTGACCGACACTGTCGGATTGATTGCGTCATTATATTTAAACATAGGCCTATATTTACAAAACTTCAAAAACTACTAAAACTACTAATCACATATCAGTTAATTGCTGATGCCCCTCCTCTAAAAACTATATGATTTCCATTACTTGTTATAACACTTTGTTCAGTATCATACTTACAAAACATCTTTTGAATTTCCCTGGGACTTATTTAACCGATTTCTCCTTTCAGTTGAGTTCAAAGGTCATTGCTTGCTTGAGAGCTGTCGGCAGGCAGACCCTTCCCGTGTCAAGAAGTATCTTTCTAGTGACGTTGTCAACTTCAAACATCCATACACTGGTGACACGCCACTGGTAAGTGTTATGGTTTTATTTTGATCTGATCAGTTTTTAAATTTTTGTATTTAACCTATTTGTATTTATCTATTCAAGCGCCAAGTCTAATTGAAGATTGTCACTGTAATGTTTTTACTACAGTAGAGCATTGATAATTCGGACATCAAAAATCCTAATTTGTTTCTAGCAATAAATAAAGCATAATGTACTGACAGCCAATACTCTTGTGCACTTTACTGGAGGGTGATCGATAGGGGAATCATGCGTAGTAAGGAGAAGGGGAGTTTTCGTGGAGGGAGGGGTGTTCAAATGCCCCACAGCCAATTAATTCCACACTGTGCAATATGGCAACTGTCCTGCCACCCGCCATTCGCATCAGTCCACTGACACTGAGCAGAACTCTGTGTGTGCAATATAATGCTCAGAGTTACGTTTCTGTTACTTGTTAAGTCAAAATTTAAAACTAAAAAAACTATTGAAACAGTTTATAAGCCACATTCACATTTTTTGGAGCTCAAATAATGGCTGAGCATATGTTGCCATTAATAAAATAATACTTCAGTACTTGAACATCAAACAATGTTTTTAATTTATCCTGCTTCAAGAATCTTTCCTATAAAAGAGGATATAAACAATTTTTACAAGCTCTTTTTACTTAAATAGTGCATAATGGCCATTTTAATGGTAATTGCAATAATTTGGCTGGATAAATTCCAAATTTATTGACTTTCTATTGTACTTCTGAAATTTGCTATCAATCATACATTGCGTAGTCAGTGCTTCCTATGATTGTTATCATTCCAGACATACACAATTTTATGCCAATCAGGCTATCAGTGACAGTCTATCTTTAAAATGCAAATTTGTAGAATGGTTTCTCTATATAATGTTAATGGTCATCTTTTGAAAGCAAATTTGTGGAATGGTTTCTCTATACAATCTTCTTAATGGTCGAAAAATTTGTGATATTACTGTAAATAAAACCCTTAAAATTCAACGGAAAGTGGATTTAGACAGTGTCAAGTATGGTGAACATTGAGTTAACCGGAACTGATAATATTCCTGCCTTTGACCAGATAATCTCTCTGTTTTATTGGCTTTCATAGAGGAAAAAGGGGTCTCTAGCGATTAAACCACGTTAATTGCCAAAGATACCTAACGAACGATCAAGGGTGATTATTGTCTATCAACAACACTTTTATATGAAAAAATAATGGCTGCAATAGCAATGGAGCTGTGTCTATTGGTTGTAAACACTTTCTAATTGAAAATTGAGCCATAAAAAAAAAAATAAATAAATAAAAACGCTGTGAACAGAGATCAGCAATCCACATTGTGCATGGCTGAGCACTGTGGTTATGTTCCTAAGATGTTGAGTTATCCTATTGTAATGCACTCTTGTGATAATCACCAAAGGATTGGTTACATAGGTAGCGGCTGTTAATAAACATCAATGTACGAGGCATGTTTTTTTAAGTAAGTAGCCTACCGTTTTGAAATAAAATAAAAACTAGGAGAGATAAAGAAAATGCATTGCTTTCTTCATTGTGCTTATTTGTGCGGACATCTTTAAACGTCCAAACCCAATTTGAACTTTTCAATCACTCACAATGTTTTCTTCAAACACTCCACAGATCTCAGGAAGAATATCGAGTGATTTCAGGCCTTCGACCTATAGAAAACGGACAACAGACCCTTTGAGAAACTTGAGGAAATTGCTCAGATATTGACGAAATCGTCACGCGCCTGTTCTCTTGGAAATTTTAGTTAACTTTTTCCCCCAAATCGTCAGTAATCCTTGAAGGGCAGCCCCTGAGTTTCTCATCATGCTCATTAATGTGGCCATCTTTAACCGCCCTAACCCATTTTCGTACTATTCCATCACTCATTATGTTTTCTCCGTACACCCTACAGCTCTCACAATGAATTTCGATCGATTTCAGGCCTTCAGCCCATAGAAAACAGAGAAAACGGTTAACAGACCATACTTCACAGTCGGCGGGACTCTTGATGGGGGGGAGGCATCTAAAAACTTGTTAAGTCCGAAAACGGTGACAATAAATGCCGTAATGGCGTCTGTGTGTTGCCAATAGATGTAGGTACACAGCGTTTATGCGCGGAACATTGACTCATCGCTGCAATGGTGGTATTTGAAAACTGTAATATGTAACAAATAGGCCTAGTCTAAGTTTCATGTGATCATATTGTTTGTTTACCTGATGTTGTTTTAGAATTAGGTCAAGACTGCAGTTTAATTTGATAATATTGTTTAGTTTACCGTATTTATTATTACAATAATTGTAGCCCATGGAACATTATTTGTTTTCCATAAATGTTAATAGTTATCCAACGTATTTTATTAAAAATAGGCCTAGCCTAGCCTAATTTATCAGAGTGATAAATAGTGCTTTGTCATTTTTAGGTTAGCCTAGATTGGATTTCTGGTATATTAAAGTTTTATTAGTTAAATGTATAATGAATTCAATTTGTTATTAATTGAAAACATTTTAATAAGCAATCATACTTAATTAAATGATTTTTGTAACATTGTATTACAGCAGACGATAGTCAAAAGTAGCCTAAATAAAAAAGTCAGTGAATTTAAGCAATCCTCTTCTTTCAGTTTAATATCATACAGTAAGTATTTTTTTAAAAAAGCCTCATAGACCATCCTAATCTAGGTTTTCCCCAAATTACAACTAAACACTTTTACACACACACATACTCAAACATTTTACACGGCTGCATGCATGTCTTCGGAAGACGCTGTGAGATAGTTTGAGTTAGTTAGAGACATTATCTTTAAGAATCAAATCAAATCAAATCAAATCCATTTGTGCTTTTATATGAAATAGCTAACTCCTATTTACTGAAATAGGAAATTTCAGAAGTACAATAGAAAGTTAGTAAGCTAGTTAAAGTTGATTTCTGATTTAAAGTTGTTCTTTAAGAACAACTTTAAAACTGTAAAATATTTACAAATAACTTAAAAACAATTTTTTGGTATTATTAATTTGGTCCCCAAAATGGACAATAGAGTCCAAACATGGTCAAAATCAAAATCAAAATCTTTATTTTCCTTTACATGCAATTGGCATCGTCACAAACTTAAGACTAACTTATGTAAAACAAATCAAAATGGCAAACCATGCACAAGGCAAAAAAACCATGTGCAAACAGAACACAAAACTCATCAAACAATGTCAAAAAAAGTACTTACAGTCTCCCTAGGAATATTGAAGAAGTTGTTAACTGAGTTTAAAGGAAAAGCCAATAACAGAGCCCAAAGACTGGTTTGGAATTTTGAATTGGGTTGGGTCCAGGCTGTACAAACAATATGATTTAATAGCTTCATGCTAAGCTGGCTAGAATTTCTTTGACTTTTCTTCAGTCTAACAAAAGGGATATCAAGCATATTTCTATTCCTAGTGTTGTGTGCATGACAGTCACCCCTACGGTTAAAAGATACCAAATCTTGCTTTATATTAACTAAGGATATAAAAAAATAGACTACAAACAGTCATGACTCCTTCTTTAATAAAAAGAGGCCTACAAGGAGCATCATACTCAAAACTCAGAATCAGCCAGGAGCCTAATTGCCTTTTTCTGGATCAGCAATACTCTGTAAATTTCAGCTGCATCTCCCCAGAGTCTGAGACCATACAAAAGCGTCCCCTGAAAGAAAGCTAGAAAAGCTTTTAACAAGCAAGATATATTTACGCAGGTTTTCAGGTTTCTTAAAAGGTACAATACTCTTGAAAGTTTGCTACAAACAAGCGTTATTTGAGAGCTCCAGGTCAATATAGAATCTATGGCAAGCCCTAACAACTTGGCAGTAGTTGAATCATGTTCTGAGTTTCTTAGAGTAAAAATTATAGACTGAGTTTTTGCATCATTCCGGGACAAAAAATTAAACTGGAACCAAACCGCTGGGTTAAGGATCGCTACATGGCATTCATAACATTTGGAATGGAGTCAGACCCATTATCATGTGTTGTGTCATCTGCATAGCATATGACACTACTTTCTACTTAAGAAGGCAGGTCATTTATCATAATTACAAATAGCAGGGGCCCAAGAACAGACCCCTGCGGAACACCATGAAATACAGGACGAGACTGGGAACTCAAACCGTTGACAGAGACCAGCTGCTCCTGTCCGCACAGGTATGATCGGAGAAGCTGCAAATGGTTTCCCTTGATGCCATGATGCCAGTGATCTAACTTGGCAAGCAACACGTCATGGTCTACGGTGTCAAAGGCCTTACTGAGGTCACATAAAGTAACCCCAGCAAAGCTCTTCGACTCAAAGGAGATCAAGACGTGTTTAATGACGGCATCCACAGTCGAAAAGCCAGTCCGAAAACCATACTGGGAGGCCGAGAGTAAGTCACCAACTTCAAGGTAGGAATATAACTGGTGTTTCATTAGGGATTCAAATATTTTCGATAGGATGGGTACCAGGGAAATCGGCCTTAAGCTACCATATTTGTAATGTCAGAGAGTCTGCGTGGATAAATATTGATAATATAAAAAAAAAACCTCTTATTTACAAAACGGTACTTACTTTAAAAACACGCCTCGTATTTTGAGCCCTTGAAAATATTTCAATTCAGTTACAGCTAGATGATACAAGTCTTTTAATGTTTTAAGATTCCAACTTGTTTTCTTTTTCTAAGCTTTGTTTTCTGTGAGTAAATAATCACACTCAATGTTACATGTAGCATTGCGCCGTGATGTCTCCGTACCCGAAGCGCAAGCAGGTGGTAGAGACGTTGGTGCGGAAGGGGGCCCACCTCAACGAGAAGAACAAGGAGCTGTTGACGCCGCTGCACATCGCCACTGACCTGTCCCACTACGACCTCATGGACACACTGCTGCGGCTTGGCGCCAAGGTCAACGCACTCGATGCCCTCGGCCAGACTGGTGAGTGCGGCAATGAGAAACTAAACAGTACTTAAGTAACCTGATTTGTATTATCCTTATCAAACATTTTTAGTTTAAATTACAACCCATTAAATTTAAATTCTTATTTCTTAAATGTTTAGTAAAAAATGTTCTCAAAACATAATTCTTTTTATTGAGAGAAAAAAAATTAAAAAGAGATAATATGCTATCTTGTTATTGTTATTTTTTACTACTGAACTGTCAAAGGCACATTCACTCATTATTTATAATGATTATTTACTCTGTTAAAGTACATTGTAAATTAAAATAGTCCCACATACCTGGACTTTGATAGCTTGAAAAGTTTGTTGTAAAAGCTGAAGATTAAATTTTTAGTTTTTTTATGCTTATTATGCAATTAATAAAGGTTTTTTTGTAAGAATAACGTTATCTATTAATGTTTTTCCTTATGTTTACTCCTTTCCCGATAACCTGGAATTTTCACAAACTCGGAATCGATTCAGCCCACATTAATTCGGGTTTGTGGGACTCTACTGTAATCAACTAAAAAATTACATCAAAACTAAGGAAAATTTCAGTTTGATGACCCCTAATGGATTGGATTTTCAAGTATAACTTGCTAAAAGAACAGCCTTCCATATGCCTGAAATTCATCCTCCCATTGTGAATGAATGAATGAAAAGGTTTATTTCAAAAATACAAATACAAAAATTTCACAATATATTGTCTTATCATCTTTTAGGTCTAGGTAGCAACACAAGTCATCTGTGTATGTTTCCAGGATGCTACTTTCTATGTGTAAGAATTAAACAATAAAACAGTTGTTTGTGTAATTTGTTAATAATTTATTTGTTTTTGCTCCTGGTTTTGCTACTTTTTATATACCGGTAGCGAAATTTCATAGAGCTCAAATTGTTTATTTTATGGCATACATAAACCCTATTACAATTTACAATATAAAATTTAAATATTTTATTTTTAACTTGTTAATCTTTTATCTATATCAATATTTTTCATAATTGGTTTGGTTTGTGTCCAGCCCTGCACCGGTGTGCGCGGGAGGACAACATCCAGGCTTGCCGCATCCTGCTGTCCTACTCGGTGGACACCACCATCGTCTCCCTGCAAGGCTACACGGCCCTGCAGGTCGCCACGGACAACGTGCACAAGATACTGCAAGGTCAGAGGCCGGAAAAACCTACAACCATCCTGAAACACTGGCAATTTTATGAGCTAGTCTACTTTAAGAAGTTGGCATAATGTTTGTTTTTAAATCTATTGTTTGGATGCATTTTTATAGTATTTAGTTTGCTATTCAATCCTGGGTAACCTTCACTTCTCATATTTTATGGCTGCTATAATCTCAAATACCGATATAAACTAATCTAAAATGAATTGAGAGTTTTTTCAACAATTTATTTTTCACAATTTACTTCACCCGCACCACTTAAGCTATAACCTTGTTGTTTTCCCACAGAGCCTCCGGCAGTGCTGGATTTAGAGAGCCAGCTTTTGGAGGCAGCCAAGGCCGGGGACCTGGACCAGGTGCAAAGGCTGCTGACGGCATACCCGCACATCGTCAATTGCCGCGACCTCGACGGCAGGTGAGACAGTCCCAGTGGTTTGGTTAGGCCTACCGGCACATTGCCAACTGCCGCAACCTTGTTGGTAGGTGGGACAGGCCTCATGGTTAGGTAAGGTAAGGCCTTTCGCCTATCGTCAACTGCCGCGACCTAAATGGCAGGTGAGACAGGCCCCGAGATTAGGTTAGGTTAGGCCTATAGACAATAGACAAATCCTTTATTAGATAAAATATTTTGTTCATCTTTACATTCCAGGAGCTCACAGAGCTCGTGTGGAAAAAAATTTACCATACAAAAAACGAACCTCAGGGCATTTACAAAAACAGTCTGCTACATCAACAGTCTATCCATTTATCATCAACTGCTGCGACCTTAACAGCAGGTGAGACATTTCCCGTGGTTAGGTTTGGTTAGGTCTACCCGCACATTGCCAACTGCCACGACCTCAATGGCAAGTGAGACAGTCCCCATGATTAGGTTAAGTTAGGCAGGGCCGCCGAGAGAGTTTGTGTGGCCCGGGGCATAGTTTGTTTGTGAGGCCCCCATACAGGCATAATTTTTAAGGGGGAGGGGGTGTTGTTGAGATGGATTCCACCTAATCCTATTTGAAAAATAAATTTAATAAATTATAACTAGGACTTGAGTTGAACATCGATTTAGTAGCCTGAACTTACTACTTAAAGCACATTTTAGTGGTGGAGGGATTGTCCATTATAGTGCAATCATTTATTCATAGAAAATATTGCTTTCAAGTAAGTATATAAATATAAATTAAGAAAATAATGCTAAATTAAGCTCGTGAAAATTGTCGTAGTCCTTCAACTAGGTACAATTCTGGATTTGTATGTAATATACAGTACATTAATTAATTTTTATAAATTCAACGAGGATGGTGATGTCTTTGTGCCAAAGCCGACATAATCTCGGTGAATTGTGGGTCATTGGGTGAAGTAAAAGCTCAAAACAAGCATACAAATGAGCGACGCCAAATTGATGCAAAGGTTACACTTTTGTCTGAGGGTTTTTGACACTGAAGACTAAAACCACTGAAAAATTATTGTAGTATAGTTCTTTGCTACTCATTATAATCTTTGCCTTTAAAAGGACTGAAACGAGTCCTTTATACTATTGTAGGTTGCTAATTTAGTAACTCTTTATTTAGTAGTCTTCAGAAATATATTTTAAATAGGTCTTCAAGAAATTTATTATTTAAAATACCCCCGTCGCAGCAGACCTGCGTACTCAGCGAATTTCCAAATTAGTAATATTAATTTTGGCCCGATAAACCTGTAAACCAAATATCATAACATGCCCATAAATAGGGAAAGAAATGTCTATTCTCCTTATGATAAATATAGGGAAAGGGTATGCAGGTATGCTGCCATGGGGAACACTAAAAGTAGGTTTTTAGCTTTAAAAAATTATTTTGACCATATGAAGCCATATACTAAGTATCATCAAAATCTGCCCATAAATAAAGGACTTTGCCTATTCTCCATATGATTAACATGGGAAAAGAGTATGCAGGTTTGCTGCCATGATAAGCACAAACACTAAGATTTTGTATCATAAATGGATGGATCTCAACCAAATGAAGCTGGATACCAAGTTTCATCCAAAACTATTGGTTAATAAGTGAAATATTAACACATCCTTATTCTTCATAAGATTAACATTGGAGCCCCAAAATACAATGTACTGTCTTTCGAGTTTTTAATAACTCGGTAACCAATGGAGATAGAGCAAAGCTTCAAGATACTAAATTGTGTGTTTTTTTTAGCTAAATCCAATGGTCAAAATAAAAATTTTAAATTTTTTAAAATTACATATGAGAAATGCAAAAAACCTATTTTTAGGGTACAAAACCCCCCAAAACTACCCCTTCCGGTAGGATTACACATCTCTACCAAATTTGGAGTCGATCGGACCATTTTTACGAGAGTTATCGTGTCTAGGGACACATACATATATATATATATATATATATATATATATATATATTTAAACAAACATACCTGAAGGTTAATACATAATCACATAAAACCAAAATTAAATAGGGCCTACTAAAAGTTGTTTATATTTCGGAATTAACTCCATCTTCAGAACTTTACAAATCCAAATTCCTTTTACACAAATTTTAATTTGTTTTTGTTTTTGTTTTTGTTTTTGAGAATTTGGATTTGTAAAGTTCTGAAGATGGAGTTAATTCCGAAATATAAACAACTTTTAGTATTTAATTTTGGTTTTATGTGATTATATATATATATATATATATATATATATATATATATATATATATATATATATATATAAATTTTAATGACTATTATTTTTGGTCTCAGGGCACCTAAAAACAAAAAAGTAACATGGTCCCGGGCTTAGGTCCCACCATGAGACCTACGGTAATAGCTTATTCCCTATGGGAAATTCGCTAAAAAATCAGATATGTTTTTTGAATTTGAATTTTTATATTAATTTTTAATTAATTGAATTTATTGTATTTTAAGGTCCAACAAATGTCAAAACCCTTTTAGAGATATCTTTTTAGGTGGTTGTGTCAGAGCATAGGCCTATACCCTGCCCATAGATAAAAGAAAAGTAAACACAAACCGCGTACAAACAGGAAAAATGCAGAGGCCTACGGGGTTTGTCAATGTAATACAGGGAACTGATAGGAAACTGTCAAACTGAACCATAAGAAAACATTTTACAAAGGTCTACGAATTTAGAATTGAGTATAATTAAAAGTTCTGTCCAGGATGGGGCCTACAGGCCAAAACATACTGGCCTAAAGACTGACCAAGGGGCCTACGTCGAGATAAAATAAAAGAAAATTTTATAATCAAGCAGCTAGATGTGTTGACTTATACTGCCCAGTCGCGCAAACAGCACAGCAGTCAGTGCTGCTGTCGGTCCGGCTGCGGTTGTGTAGGGCGGTTGGGGACTGTTGCTTGTCCACTGCTACTCTTCGGATCACAATGGCTCCAATGTTACTAATAATTGTTACATGTTTTTTTATAATTCCCCACTTTTTTTATGAGTGTGGTATTTTTATGTAAAACTCCTTATATTTTGTAGACAACAACAAAAATAATAAAAAAGTAAATAAAAGAAATTCAAGATGGATCCCTCATATGTCTGTGACCTGGGGTAATCTCTGCACTGCCCCTTTCTTGCCAGCCCTGAGGTTAGGCCTACCTGCACAATGCGAACTTCCATAACCTTGACTGCAGGTGAGACAGACCCCATGGTTAGGTTAAGCCTACTTGCACATCATGAACTACAGTGACCTTGACGGCAAGTGAGACAGACCCCATTGTTAGGTTAAGCCAGAGTGACATAATTTTTGCTGCAAAGCATTTATGATAGACGTCAACGCAGTGCAGTAACAGTGGGCACACCATGGATTAATGGAGATTATTAAAATAAATTTTTAAAAAATTTAAAGATTTTACTTAGTTATTCTGAGCCCCAGTTCTAGCAGATATGTAACCATGATGCAATGGGTTTGAATCTGAAGATGGTCCAAGCGCTTCAGCCACACCAAAGTGATGTCAGCGACAGCAAAGCAAGAGGGCCTGACTAATGAATTAGCTGATTTTTGTCAATAACAAGGCTTCACACAAAGGCATCCAGTTGTTTTACATTCATATTGCACCCACACTTAACCAAGAGAGCTTACCATTTCACAAAACGATTCCAACAAATTTTGGAAGAATCAACAATATGAGACGAAGTTTGTGGTCAACTATAGCTTTTTTGTGACCCAAAAAAATATACATTTTCATTTGTTATTTTGTACATTATGTCGCCCATGTCAGTTAAATAAGAAAAAACAAAAATTTGCTTCAAAAACAGTTAATCAATAGAAAGATTGTGAGTAATCTGCATAATCTCTTTTAAATATGAGAACTTTCTCTGACCTTAACTCTACAATCTTCATTGAGGATTCTCTCAATTTTAAGAGCACTTAATATAACTAATAAATCTTCATTCTGCTATTTGAAAAATCCAACTAAGGTAGATGTAATTTTTAACTATAAATCCGTGCGCTGATAAAATTTTGCGTGATTCTTCAGAAATTTACCTTTTTTCTGATTCTAAGTTTTTAAATGCTAAGTAAGCCATTGTAATTTATTAAATTTTTCAGACATTCCACTCCACTACATTTTGCTGCTGGATACAACAGAGTTTCCGTAGTTGAATATCTCTTAGCTCATGGAGCTGATGTTCATTCTAAAGACAAAGGGTAAGTTCATGATGCTTTATTTACTTTATTTACTTTAATTATTAACAATTCCTAAATCTTAAACTAACTTTCCATGACATTCCATCAAAGGTGGCAATTCTCTCTGTACCAACCACAGAAGTAAACATTATTGTTTCAGATCTTCTCTTTCCCTCTTTACAGAGTCAGCGTAACAATTGCTATTATTGGGAATATTTTAGTAAGGTTAAAAATACATATATTCTATTTTTATTAAAACTAATATTTATTTTTCAGTGGCTTAGTTCCTTTGCACAACGCTTGTTCTTATGGTCACTACGAGGTGACAGAAATGTTGGTGAAAAATGGTGCAAACGTCAATGTTGCTGATCTTTGGAAGTTCACTCCTCTCCATGAAGCTGCTGCTAAAGGGAAATATGACATTGTCAGGCTTCTTCTTCAGGTTAGTTTAAAAAAAATCCTGAAATCCTAGTAACATCAGTTTTACTTTTCTTTTTTAAGGTTTATGTTAACGTTGGTATTATGAATGAGAATTTTGTGGTTTTGCAGTTCAGACATAATAGGCCGATTTTATTATAAAATTAAATTTCTTTGAACAAATTATATCTTTGTGGTTATTTTTACAGTAGTAAAAATTATTTGTTTCCCCCTACTTTTTTTTATAAATGCCAATAAAATAGCGTTATGTTTGTTAACTTAATGATTCCCAATCAAAAGTAAAACTTTTAAAACAAATCTAGTTTATAGCTTAGAAAATAAGATTCATTTCCACTACAAACCTTTTTCCTTTTTTACCTTTTTACTGATTTGTTTTTGATTGATTTCTATTTGAGAGATTATTCTCTAGGAACAATCTAGATAAGCGTGACTTACTACTGCATTTTTCCACAGCACGGCGCCGATCCTAACAAGAAGAACCGTGATGGGGCGACTCCATTGGAGCTTGTGCGAGAGGGTGACCAGGACGTGGCAGACCTGCTGCGCGGAAACGCAGCACTACTCGATGCGGCAAAGAAGGGCAACCTTGCGCGGGTACAGCGACTGCTGACACCTGACAACATAAACTGTCGCGACACGCAGGGCCGCAACTCCACACCGCTGCATCTAGCGGGTAACACAATACTGCATAGTTAGGTTAGGATACCTGTTTAATCCCCTGGTCCATGCAGTAAGCCCGCTACCAGCCCACGGTTGCGTATACAGGTCCCAAGTGCAGTTTGGATTTGCCACGCTATGAATAACAGAGAAGAATTAAAAAATCTTCCTTGTCTGGTATCATTCTGCTCGGGAAAGAATGCATCACTGCAGTGACTACTAAAAGTCAGTTGTTGTTCTCTCAGCCGATCGACCTGTTGTATAACTACTTAAATTTTTTACAAACAATGTCGAGGCATGTGGGAATGTCACAAAGTCTTTGTGAAGATGAAATCATAGAATATTTAGAAGTTGATATGTTGAGTAAAGTGTGGCGAGTGGATTAAGGCATATGATGACTGGTCTTCAAATTTTCAAAAAACACCTGGGGAGCCTGATCACACATAAGCCGGGATCCATTTAGTAATTGTGTAGCTTTATAATTCAGAGTGTTTTGAATTTTGAAATAAATTTCTCTCACCCACTCGTCGCTGTTGCAGCCGGCTACAACAACGTGGAGGTGGCAGAGCTGCTGCTAGAGCGCGGAGCGGACGTCAATGCGCAGGACAAGGGCGGCCTCATCCCACTACACAACGCCAGCAGCTATGGCCACCTGGACATCGCAGCGTTGCTCATCAAGTACAGCACAGTGGTCAACGCCACCGACAAGTGGGGCTTCACACCGCTGCACGAGGCCGCTCAGAAGGGCCGTACGCAGCTCAGCGCCCTGCTGGTAAGTGGCCAAGCTAGGTAGTTCCAACTGTTAACCTTGGACCTTTTAGAAGGGCAAATCATAGATTTGGTACTACAGAAATCAAATAAAATATATACTATTTTCTCCTGGCCCTAACTAGAGAAAATCTGTATAAAATCTTGGTTTCAATTACATATTTATAGGTTTAAAACTACTTAGGTTAACTCAGTAGGTTAGGTTTGGATAGCTCAACTCATTAAAGTTCTGTCCCAAAGATGGAACCTTATGACCGTGTAAACACTTAGATTCAACCTTTATGATTAAGATTGCATATGAAAATATGTAGGCTAAATATGTCAGTTAAAACCTTATTTTTCCAAGCACTCAAACTGTAAAAAAAAAAAAAAATAATAAAAAACCTAACCATTATGTCACTGAATATTGAGTGAAATTAGGAAAATAAGGTTTCAAGTGGGGCACATAGGATCTTGTGTGTAAGTTTTGACAGACCATTTGGTCGTAAGTACCAATTAGAACTTTCTTGAGTTTACTTCTTGCTAATTTTGGGGATACACCTAAATTATTTTGCTCATATAAAAAAAGTAATCATAATTCACCACTGGAACCGTGGAAAACAGCTTTCAGAAAGCAAATGGAACCTATGCATTAAAACATCAATTTGTGAAACAAATCAATCCGATTAAAATTTTCTTGTTGTAGGCTCTCAAGTTGTCAGCACAAGTAAGTCAGTCATCGATCGAATTTGCTTTTTTATCCAGTAAACTTAAAGATTCCTGTGATTTAATTTTTACATAGAATTCTATTTTGCGCTTACAATAGACTGCAGATCTGCTTATAGATTTCCTCAATCAAATATATGTTAATCAGTCCACTCAAAAATTTTAACTTCAAGGGTTTTATGTATTTATACAAATTTCCAGCCAATTCTCTAAGAAAGTTTGGTTGAAATAAGTTTATTTGGTTCAATCAGTTTTTCATATGAACTATTTTTTAAACACAATGCTTAACGTTAAAACTATGTTTTATTTTATGTATTAAATTTTGTTGTTTGAAAGTAAATGAATGACTTGTAAATTCAAATAATTTTATCTCCCAACCACATGATAACATTGTTTAAAAGTGACAATCAAGTATCTGGTTAGTTTCCACTTAAGGGGCTAGCTTTTCCATGTCTCGGATCTTTCCATGCTATTGATATTTCACAGCTGGCGCATGGTGCGGACCCATTCCTCAAGAATCAGGAGGGCCAGGCGCCCATTGACCTAGCCAGTGCGGAGGACGTTCGCTCCCTACTGCAGGACGCCATGGCCGCCCACCCGTCCCCCTCGTGTCCCGCCCCCGCCCCCGCGCCGCCTCCTGCCCTGCCCCCGCTCGCCGACACAGTCATTATGCCATCAGGGGCGTCCATGGCGCTCAGCACCCCCGTTCCCCCCGCCACCGCTGCTGCGGCCACCGCTACTGACACTGTAGTGGATGTCACAGCCCCGCCCGACGTCACCACACTGGCCGGCTTCTTATCAAAGTATGCATATCTTAAGTCGCTTTACTTCTGTTTCCATTAATAAAACTCTTGATTGAAATAATGAATAGTAGCTTTAAGATAAGAAGGACAGGTATGATAGTAAATTTGAAAAAGGTTACTTAAAAACGTAGTTGCTTGGTTGACTGACACTAAATCTTTAATCAAAAAATTGCCTCAAAGCCAGTAAAGTTAGTTCATTTAGAAACAAGGCTCATTTATAAGCTCATAGAATATGTCCCACAATTGTTTTATGTCAAAGTGCCTCTGCACATAACATATTTTGAAGTCATGAGATTTTTAATGCTCCAATACCAGAACATTGTAGTGGACGCTCTGGTTTGTGGAATCTGCTTGCTTTGGTTGCTCAGAGTGCAAAAGGCATCAACAGTGCTCTGTCTGTTTCTCTAAGCATGTTCACCTGACGTTATTAAATGCGATTTTCTTGAGGGGGTTGGGAAAGACAAAGTTTGTCATACTCCCAAGCCTAAAAAAAAAACTGCCAAACTTAAAACAACACAAAACAGAGCAACCCATAACACAGGAAAGATTATAAAGTGGGTGGGGGGTGTTGGAATACCTCCTGGAAATTTGCAGAGTAACAAGCAGCATTTGGCGTGCATATGTTTGGTCAATTCGTAATGTAAATTAAAACTTGTTCATTTTATAAATTGTTGGTTTTATTACTCTTGTCTACAAATGAATCAACATTAATTTTGCACCATTCTTGTTTATCACCCTGTATATACAGTAGAAGGTCTCTATGAGACCATGGTCGGATGACGAAAAGGTTGGTTAAACGGAATAACGAGAGAAATATGTGTAAAAATTGCTTAAACAGAGAAAAATGTTAAAAACTGCTGCTACAATTGTTCCTACACAATCAATTAATTAAAAAAGTTAACACACGGTATATAAAAAACTGTTAAATAAAAATTTTAACAATCACAGTTAGCACAATAAACAATGGCTGCATGAAATATTGAGAGCAACAGACTAAATTTGACTTGCTTCAGAAACGTATGATTGACCTGTTGAACATGAAAGTTATTTTTAGATCATTATCGTAAAATTGGCAAGCAAATTTAATTTTATTTGCCCACAAACAGAATACAATAGATACTGTAACAAATGTGTTTCCATACTAACATATACAATGTTGTATCACAGCCTGGGACTGGAGCACTTGCTGGAGCTATTTGAGCGAGAGCAGATCACTCTGGACATCTTGGCGGAAATGAGTCACGAGGATCTGAAGCAGATTGGCGTCACGGCTTACGGCCACCGGCACAAGTTGATCAAGGCCATCGACAAATTGGCCGCAACCCCAGGTATGACCGCCAATTAGCGTCAAGTCTGTGAGTTGGGAAGACCAGGATACCAAGTATTTGAAGCTGGCTTAAGAAATGAGATCTTGTGAAACAGATTATCTGAAAGTCAGTGCTATCACCTTCCACAACATTTTTAATATTAATTAAAAATTGAGCGGATATTTTTAGGAAGCTCAGAACACCAGCTGAGAACTGCAGTGGTGATTGATGTCACATTAGCCTTGTGTTGTCCAAATTTATCAGATTTATCTTTAAAGGCGTCTCATTGATCTGATTCCAAGAAGTTATGTAAGGACAGCCTATTTTGCTAATTTTTAATCGGTAAAGAGATATGGTCTGATATTTTGGAGTGGTTGCTCAAGAATCAAAGAAGCTTTAATCTTTCAAAAGAATTCTGTGAGAGCTATGAGTAGGTCAAATCCAAGACAGCATTGCAAATTATTTTTATCAATTGGCAGATTCAAACAATTTGTTTGTTTATCAATTTGTTTGTTTATTACTTCACGATATACACTGTGGAAAAAAGTCTGGAAACAATTTAATTAATTTTAAAAGTATTTAAGTAACAAAACTAAAACTTTGCAAATTGATTTTAAGTGACTAAGACTACCTCCGAAAGTACTTATTGTACTTATTGGACCTCTAAAGGGAAACGGTCCACAAGGAGTCAGAACAAAATCTTAAATGTAAGCATAGGTCAATATGTCCATCTAATTTTAGGTCTTTAAGAATAGAGAACAATGCCGCAAACCCAACCTCAAACCATATATGTGTGTGTGTGTCCGTGGTACTGATAACTTTTGAAGGAGACCTCCGATTTTGATGAAATTTGGTTTGGAGGTGTAAGACCAGGTCTATTTTCATGAGTTCGCAAACCAGCATTCTCGGGTTATGGGAACGAGGTTTTATGGGGTTTCAAAGGGGTCAAAAGTAGGTTTTTGGCATTTTTGGACCTTAATTTTTAAAATTCATCAATTTTAACTGAAACCATTTGAAAGAACTTAAAAAAACAAATAATTTGGTATTTTGAATTTTTATCATAGCAAAACTGGTTACGGGGAAAATCCAAAAATGTGTTTTCCATGTTATGGGAAATCAAGAAAACCCTATATCTTGCTTATTTATTGCTTATTTATTTGTACATATCAAATTTGGTATGTACAATATCTATATAAGGTTTAACTTTACTTGTTTACAAAACCCATATGGCGGCAAACCTACATACTCACCCCCATGGGGTTTATGGGGGAAAAATTTAAAAAAAATTTTATTGGCAGAGTTTGATACAATTTTGTGTTTACATTCACCAATTATTGATTAACTTAGATTTTCTAACAACACCCAATGGCAGCAAACCTACATACTTGATCCTATGGTTAGGGTTGCCACAGACATTAAAAGTCAGGAAAAGTCAGGAATAGTCAGGATTTTTGGGTATTGGTCAGGAAAAGTCAGGAAAATGTTTGAAAAAAATGCCGAAAGTCAGGAAAAAATAGAAAAAAAGTGCCAAAAGTCAGGAAAATTTGTATTGGCACAAACGGACCGTCTCGATTTTTGATTGCCCCCATAAATCGGAAGTACTAATCAATGGGTCAAATGTATTAAATTTATACATTAATTACCTATTTTACCTACTTAAGTTAATGTATATTGTTGTGTTTTTATTGTTATAATGTTAGTTTTTACAGAATCATTGTAAAACTTTGTTTTATTTTTAGCAATAACTTTTGAAAGAGACCTTTTATTTGGATGTATTTTGGTATGAAAGTGTAGGACAGCGTTCTTCAAGTTCAAAAACCAGGTTGTTCGGAATATGGGAACAGGGGTTATGGGGTTTTAAAAGGGTTAAAATAAGGGTTTTTTGTCTTTCACCCTTAATTTTTTTAATTCATAATTTTTTAAAGAGAAAATTCCAAAGAACTTTAAAAACAAATAATTTAGTATTTTGAATAATTCTCTTAGATTGACCGATTACAGAGAAAATATAAAAAAGTTTTCAATGTTATTCTTATGAGAAACCATTAAATCTTGTATACTGTTTATTTTTTTTAACATTTCTCAATCAAATTTGGTATATATCTTCATTAAATTATGAGGAATTAATATTTGGTCAAAATTTGTCATGGCTGCAAACCTATATATTAAATTCCATGGTGTCTTAATAGAAATAAATGTTTAATGGGAGGGAGAAAGATAGAGCGGGTTGTCTTGACGTAATCAGTGGACCAGCTGATTTCCTACATTTGTCAAATTAATGTTTATATTTTGATATTTATAAACAGATAAACGTATGACGTATAGGCCTAATTAATTCTGTACTATATGTAAATGAAATATTTTATACTTTCTGGTATGGGTTACCTAATAATTATACTTAAACATAACTCCAATGGTTTACTAAGTTATATCCCCGTATAAGTTATATTTAGTTCCCAGCTATTGGCAATTCACTGACTATGCAGGTCTGCTGCGACGGGGGCATTTTCAATAAAAAGATGAGCGATGGGAAACTATGGGGATGGAGGAGGTTGAATTAAAAAAACGAGTCTTTATTTGAAAAACCCCGCGGTTCCAAAAAGTCAGGAAAAATCTCTCAGATTGGTCAGTAAAAGTCAGGAAAAAAGGACTAAAAAATTCTGTGGCAACCCTGTATGGTGTTTTTATTTGTAAAGTAAATAATCTGAAATTCCATTGGAAATTCGCTTAGTATGCAGGTCTGCTGCGACGGGGGTATTTAGCAATATGATTTTTATGCAAAGTTTGATCGTCTGCCATTTTTAACTCGGCTATCCTTTTGAGGTCGAGTTTGCGGCATTGTTCTCTATTCTTAGAGACCTTTAATACGATTTACATATTGTCCTATGCTTATATTTAAGATTTTCTTTTGACTCCTTGTGGAACCTCACTCTTATCACAAACTAGATAATACTGAGTGTTTGTAAATTTACTGAGTATTATCTAGTTTGTGATAAGAGTGAGGTGCTGGCCAGCCCAAGTACAATTTTAATCAGTTTTAATATGTTTTAATAATTTTATTATTATGACAAGTTTTAGTTTTAGTGTTGGGGACAACTTTTTATTGAATCATTTGACAAACCACAATGTAATAATACATTGGACTATGAGGTAGTTTCATACCATGGACCTGATGAAGTTCTAAGGAACGAAACATGTCATCTTTTGATAACCAGTGATTGGACAAGGTAATTTTATTTCAGTATGAATTGAACTCACTAATACTATGATGAAAAATGACACCCACGGGATAGTGTGGCAACTTAACTCCACCCTGATTGGAACAATTGCCCTTCAACTCAAGATCCTTTTGTCAAAATATTTTTAAACAGAATTTTTCTGCACTTGCTATCTCAGGACAGAGCACTGAAACAAGAGATATCAACTTACAAGGTTTAATACTGTTCCAAATAGTTTTTTTTTCTACTTTTGAATGAACTATTGGTCTTCTTTGAGCGATTTTTGCACCAGTTCAATCCCTCTCATCCTATGTGTCTGTGGTGCAGGTGTGCTCGGAGGGCTGTCCAAGAACCCCGGCACATTGTTGGTGGACCTCCTGGCCGAAGATAAGGAGTTCATTGCGGTGGAGGAGGAGATGCAGTCGACAGTGCGGGAACACCGGGACAGCGGACAGTCAGGCGGTGTGTTCAACCGGTACAACATCATCAGGGTAGGTCACCACTGTCAGATTCATATTATTTCCTCATACCAACATGTCTTTAGTTCACCATCAATTTCAATTGGTGACAAATATAGTTTTTTTGAAGTGATCAATATTTTTATATTAAGACGATTATTTTGTCTACGCAGTCTAAGTGGCTGTTGCGGGATTATCTGAATGCCTTTCGCATTGTTACACACTTATTCAGAGGTCTGGTGGGTCAAAAATTTATCGTTCAGTACTTCTCCTGTTCCCATTTTGTCCCTTTATTTATTTAAGTCTGATCAAAGTGAGAGAGGTTTTAAATATATATATAATATATAAAAGCGAAACTAATAGCCCAAGTCTTTATCTTTTAATTAAAACAACTCCCACTTTTATCGACAGGGTGTCTACTAACCAAAGTCACTAAAAGCCACGGATTTTAGATAGTGGTCAAGAAAGTCACCAAAAAGTCACTTATTTTTCCTTAAAATGCAAAAAGACATGGATTTTTTTATTTTTTTATTGAGAAAATAATGCGATTGTGAGCACAAGTTTTGCGACTTAAGCAATTTCCTCCGAAAATGTTCTAAATAGACCACATAAAAGTCACTGTTTTTAACATTTTTCACCCCCCAAAAGCCACTGATTTTTGTATCTACTTGACAGTAGACTCCCTGATCTGACTTAAAATAAAGCACAAAATGGGAGCAGGCGAATCAGTGCATGAGGTTCTGAGAGGAGCCCTTTAACCCCCTCTTAAAATCAAATCTTTGTTCATGAAATTAAAAGGTGGAACATTTTTTTTTGATGCAAGGTGTAAACAAAACTTAGGTGAGTTTTAAAAACTTGATATGTCACATTTTTTATTTAAGTATAAATTAAATCATCGTACATTTATTACTATTATCAAGGGGTGTGCGAGTACTGATTTTTGAGGTAAAGTCGAGTCGGAGCCGAGTTTTGAGCTTTTTCGAGTCAAGCTTTTGAAAATTATCGGTGTGCCAAAACATTATTTTAATGCAAACAATAAATATAATAGCAATAAAGTAATTATGTTCTAAATGAAGTGTCCCTATTGAAAGATAATAAGAATAGTTAATGTGTGTGTTAATATCAGTTTTTTTTTTCATTTTTGAATACTGGAGAATGTTTAAAGTATGACAGACTAAATTAAAACAACACTTTAATTGTCCTCTTATCACTACCCATTTATTACTTTTTCACCTTTTAGGTTGATGTACACTCAAGTACTAAACTCAATACAGTGTTATGAGTGAAGGTTTCATAATCAATGACTATCAATCAATTTGCTATCATTTACTATGCTTTAAAACTAATCAATTTAAAAAAATAAAATAAATATTGTAAATTATATATAAAAAAATACAAATAAATATTTTAAATAAGAAATAATTAGGAATATGTCTTATGCTATTGATTTTAATTTATATAGACCTCTCACGCACAGGTGGCAGTGATGACCATGCGACTAGCATTTTGTTTGAACAATGCTATCTGAAGTTATTTTCTATTTATTTCATTTTAACTATTTTTTTTATTAATAAAGATAACAAATTTGTCAAGTGTGTCATCAAACATAAAAAAAATTATAAATAAATGTAGGCTACAAATTATGCTTTTTATTGAGATGCATATTGTGAAAGATTACTCAACAAAACATTTCTCGCTCTATTTTATTGCAGTTCACAAATATGTTCTCATTTGAAATTTTGCTAATTTCCCACATGTTTGCAGATTCAGAAAGTGCAGAACCGCAAGTTGTGGGAGCGCTACAACCACCGGAGGCAGGAGGTGGCCGAGGAGAACAACAACATTCCCAACGAGCGGATGTTGTTCCACGGCTCGCCCTTCATTAACGCCATTGTACAGAAAGGCTTCGATGAGCGGCACGCGTACATTGGGGGAATGTTCGGAGCAGGTATAAAGGAAGAGTTAAATTTTTAATGACCAACTGAATTTTTTATTTTTTAAATTAAACTATTTTTTGTTTTTAGATTGTAGGCCAAGGCCTAAATTATCATTTAAATTTTATCTTCACTATGGAATAAAATTTATCCTATTAAAACTGTTGGAAGCTTTTTTTCACCATTCAAAGTTGGTCTTTTCTTTGCTAAAACTTCACTACATGTTTGTTGTGGACAGAACAAATGCTTTTTCATTCCATCCTTTTCGGATCCATAATCAGCTGATGGTTTACCTTTTAGTTTCATCGTTGACTTTGTATACTATAGTCAGCTTCAATAGAACAGACGAGTCAAGGTCAAATACTCAATTAATCTAGCTAATTATTTTTGTTATTCAGCAACATGTTAAATTCATTTATTTGGCTTTACCTTGGGCTGACCGTTCTAATGATGCCGACTTTAATGGGAATAGATTTTCACCCAATGCATTTGTTTGATAACCAGAGGCGTAGAAATCAATGTTATAATTTTCAGATGATTCTGCAGCCTTAGTATAAACAGAATCCTCAATTACAAAATATTTCACGTAACTTAGGAGAGAGGTACAACTGATTTATATATCATGTTATGCTACGTCATGTTTTTGGCACTTGAGATTGCGCTATAAATCAGTTTCAAACTCGCCAGGGCTATGAGAAGTCTATTCACATAAGTGTATATACAGTCAATGGTTTCATGTTCTATACTGTTGTCCACACCATTGCCATTCGTTGTTAGCCAGATTAGCTCGCACCTGTATTGATGAGTTGAATTGTTCTCAAATGTGAAGAATAAAACTATTCATAAAGTTGCAGTAATGACAGCTCTTATTTGTTTCCCATTTCAGGAATCTATTTTGCTGAACATTCGTCCAAGAGTAATCAATATGTGTACGGGATTGGGGGTGGTACAGGCTGCACGATGCACAAAGATAGATCTTGTTATACATGTCACAGGTAGGTTTGACAGTGTCCATTTTTGTCTTAATTTAGTAGTATTGAATTTTCTCTTCCATATACATTATTTTCCATTTAATGATAAAGTTTCAAATTTACTAGTTGCCTATCAAATAAAATTTTTGTTTGTGATAAAAACAAGATGACTACCTAAACTTATTTCAAAAATAGTTGTTCCAGTTACCTAAAAACTTAATGTAAAAAAATTTAATTAAGTTTTGACGATAATTCTTAAATGTCTTGTTTGTTTGTTTTTTTTTTTTTTTTTTACATTGTTAACATACAACTAGGCCTACTATCAGATTAATCTTAAAGCGAAATTAGAATGTAGACTTTGTTAGGATTTGAAAAGGAAAGAAGCATATTTTATGGTGTAGCTGCTAAAGACAGTAAACAAAACATGTCACAGTAAATGCAGATTAATATTTCAAATATAAATGTTTGGGGGGGGGGGATTTGCGTTATGGCCTTTGGGGGAAATGGTCATCCCTGCTGAGAAATGAATAGGCAAAGCGAACAAGATATTCTGAAAGCACTTTTTCCATCTAAATCTATCTTTCGTTTGATTTTCTATAGAATGACTTAGTGTTATTGTCGTCTGTTTGGCCAGGCATCTGTTGCTGTGCCGCGTGACCCTCGGCAAGTCGTTCCTACAGTTCAACGCCATGAAGATGGCGCACGCGCCACCGGGCCACCACTCAGTGCTCGGCCGACCCAGCTGCGGCGGACTCAACTTCCCAGAGTTTGTCGTCTACAGGGGAGAACAGGTGAGTCATATTATGTTCCCTATTCTCCAAGGGTCCATCAGGCAACACTGAAGGTGGTTTGCAGGAGCACTGTCGGTATCTCATGTCGCCTATACAATGGTCTGTCAGGCAACACTGAAGGTGGTTTGCGGGAGCGTTGTCGGCGTCTCATGTCCCCTATCCCCTAATGGGCCGTCAGGCAACATTCTGAAGGTGGTTTGCGGGAGCTTTGTTGGCATCTCATGTCCCCTATCCTCCAATGGTCCGCCAGACAACACTCTGAAGACTCAACACTGGTCTTAAATGTATAGTATTGTGATTCATGGTGCTAACTTAAGAAACATCGTAACCTAGTTTAAAGTTGATTCTGACAATGTCACCTGTTTTGCCAGCTTTTCTGGATGTATGAAATGTAATTGTGACAATAAAAAATTCATTATTCTTAATTCTTGAAGGTAGTTTGCGGGAGTGCTGTCAACTTCTCGCCCTTCTCAACTGCAACTGAGTGTAAATTTTTCAATGCTTCTTATATAATTTTTAAGATAGGGGATCACTCAATTTACAGATTTTTCAGGGTCGGCCTTCTCTTCCTTGGATCGCTTAATATGGGTGCCAAGACCAGTTACTGTCCTCCAAGACAAGAACATTTTGTGCCTTTGTCAGCTTAGATAATCTAATTTAAAAATTTCCAAAATTTTTTATGTATATTAAGTTTTGCACATTCTATTTCTCTTTGCTTTTCCTAAGAAATCTGTTGATATTTTAAAGGATCTTTTTTCTCTAACTTTTTAAGGAATACAGAATAGTTATTACTTAATAGGAGTTGAGAATGCTGAAAGCGCTCAAGCAAACCATTATCAAGTGTTTCTGACTGAGCAATTGGGTAATTTATTATTACAGGGTACTTTCATATCCTTGTTTTCAGACTTGCAGTTCTTGATTTAAAAATGAAAAAATATATATAAATTAATAAGGATTATTAGTGATGGGCAGCAAAAGCAGGCTTATCTTGAAAGTTGAGGCACAAAAAAAAAGTTTTAGAAAGTTTTAGAGCACAAAAAATAATCACACAGCAACAAAAACTTGAATATTTCAAGGTAACCGACCTCTTTATCAACATGGAGAGGGTTTCATCCAAGTGTATGTTTTGTCCTCTAAAAGGATGTCTTCACTTTCTAAGGTGAGCCCGCTTTTCCTGTCCAGCAGCAATAATCAATCCTTACTACATTTGGCCCTATAAAAAACTAACCAAATATGTAAAATAAATGTTTCTGTACTGAATGTGTTATTCAGTATGTCTATTAGTAGTCAGCACAGTTTATCTATTATTGTTAACTGAACCTCTTTTATGTATTTTGATTCTCATTTTATGTCCCCTCAACTATTTTTACTGTTTCAGGCTTATCCTGAATATTTGATAACCTATCAAATAGTAAAGCCTGAAGACACTTCCGACATCAGGTGAAAATGGACATTCCTTTTTTGTGATATTCTAACAAACTGGTTGTGAATATTTCCATTCTTTGGAATAAGCTCAATATTTCTTTAGAATTTGTTAAAGTATTTTTAATGTGGACTGAGATATTTGTGTTGTAATTTATGTTCTGTGGTATATGTGAGGCACTGTTTCAAGTGTTTTATTTAATGTATATTATGTTGTAGTAACTAAAACAAAAACTCTTACGTAATTGCAGGCTTTTATTACCATTCCTCATTCCTGGTTTATTGTTTATAATTAATTCAAAATTGTTAATTTCTGTTCATTAAGTTATGAGTTAGTGTGGGATGTTACCCACGTTAAGTGAATTAATAATTATCAAAATAGATTTTGTAAGCACGGTACATCCACTCTGCTTATCCACCTACAAGATGGACTCAATTGCCCGATACTGATTATCTTTTGGTGCAATTTGGTGAAGCCTTCTGAATTACACAATATATATTGAATATTTTGTAAAGTCTAAGGTGATTAACTCTTTAATATAATCATTTGCAATGTTCAAATGTTCAGTTTATCACAATGAAACATACAATAAAGTACAACATTATGAAACTTGTCAAAACAACTTGTCTTCTCTCTTGAAAAAAATCAAGATAAAGTACTTAGGCCCTACTTCACACAAACTGTGATCTGTGTTCACGAATCTGTACATAATAAAGCTAGATTTTTTATGACTCTTGAAGCATTGATTGGGTTTTAACTTAATTTCCATTAATTTAATCAGTTTATAATTTTTAAACTATACGACACTCTGAAGGTGGTTTGCGGGAGCGTTGTTGGCGTCAGGTTATTTGGTTTAATTCGTCCTTCTGCTGGAAAAAAATTAGAGTATGACGTTGATAATTTGTATTAATTTGGTACTGAAACCCATCCAGATTATTGAAATTGCCTTCAAACTGGCCAGTTTGCACAATTTAAATAAAAAATACATATTTTCTCTTTTGTAGTAAAGGTTCCCAAAGTGAGATGAACTAAAAATATTGTTGTATGTTTGTATTTTATTTTATTTATAGTAAAAAGTGTATAGTAAAACATAGCCTGAGACATAATTAGAGTTTTGTAAAAAACATATAATGGGAGTTTGACATTTGTTGGTGGTTTGTTTTTTGCAGCCAAGTTCTTAACTGTAACTTAACACATAACAGTAACATAACTCTGTGCGTTACAATGCACACATAGACGGCTCAGTGTCAGTAGACTAGCTTGTGGCGGGACGGTTGTCATACAGCAGGGTGTAGAATTGGCTGTGTGACCTTGAACATGGCCCATCCCCCTTCCACGACCACTCCCCTACCCCATGCAAAGCACTATTCTTCCATTGCTCACTCTCCAGTAATGAGCAGAGGATATTGGCGGATGGGATACGATGTTTTTATTCCTTGATAGATACTAATCCGGATTTCTTATATCTGAATTATTTACGTTTACTGTATTTAAATTTGGTCTTTCATTCTAGTTCACCCTTGCGAATTATTAAAACTTATTTAATGTTAAAATTTGATAAAATTTAGTAATTTATATTACAGATAGTTACAGACCACACAAATTTTGATAAAATTTTGTATAAAAATGTAGAACAGCATTCTTAAGGTTAAGTAAAAAAAACATGGAAATTATTTTATGTAAAGGTGGTTTTTTTTAAGGTTTCAGAAAAAGCCAATAAAAATGGGGGTTTTTCAGTTTCCTCTCTTAATTTTTTAAAATCAACCATTCTAATGGAAATTTTTAACAACATTAAATAATTTAATATACATTAAATATTTAATATATATTAAGCAATAACGCATTAAATACCTTAACCTAGTAGAATTAATTAATAAAATACTATACATAACATACTAATTATCTCTTAAACAATAAGAATTAGTAGTAAAGTAGATAGTTAACCTAAGGGAATTCAAAAATATGTTTTCACAAAATTCTTGGGGGAAATCAACAAAAGCTACATCTCTCTTATTTATTAACTTGATTAAATTGGGTGTTCTCTAGATAATGAATGATTTATATTGGCTTAAAATACCCCGATGGCAAACCTACTCACACTTATCTACTTTTTAGCGAATTTCCCTATAGGGAATATGCTATTACGGTAGTAGCCATGGTAAGATCTAAGCCCGGGACCAAGTTACTTTTTCATTTTGAGGTCCCCAGAAGCCAAAAACACCATCCGTTCATTTTCATACTTATGTATATATATATCTATATATCTATGTGTCCGTGGTACTGATAATTTTTTAAGGGGACCTCCGATTTTGATGAAATTTGGTATGAACATGTAAGACCAGGTCTATTTTCATGAGTTCGCGAACCAGCATAATCCGGTTATGGGAACGGGGTTTTATGGGGTTTCAATGGGGTCAAAAATGGTTTTTTGGCATTTTTGGACCTTAATTTTCAAAATTCAACAATTTTTACTGAAATAATTTAAGAGAGCTTAAAAAAACAAACAATTTAGTATTTTGAATTTTTAACTTGGCTTAACAGGTTACCAAGAAAAGCCAAAAATAGGGTTTCCATGTTAATCTTATGGGAAATCAACAAAACCCAGTATCTCGCTTATTTATTGGAATAACTTCACTTGGTAGGGTTTAACTGATATTTGCTTACAACACCTATATAGCGGCAAACCTACATACTCACCCCCATTGGGTTTATGGGGAAAATTAAAAAGTGCCGAATATTGATACAGTTTGATATTTACCTTACGTAACTATTGCATTTCTTAACAAAACTAACATTTTCTAACTACATCCCATGGCAGCAAACCTACATACCCATTCCTATGGTGTTTATGGGGAAAATACGATATCTCAATATTGTTTGGAATTTCGCTGAGTACGCAGGTTTGCTGCGACGGGGGTATTTACCAATTAATCCTTTACTACTATCGTTCAAAATACATTTGCGGTCGGAAGACAGAATTTTATATCAAAACACAAGGAAAATTCCCTCAATACCTTCCTAAATTCCCCGATTTTCTTTACAGTCAGATGTTATTTTAATTTAGTTATTAAAATTCAGAGAAGAAAATAGCGCTGATGATCGTGTTACTTCCCCTACTTGCCATTGGAAGGGCTTCTTATTATATCTGAAAAATCAAAATTAGAATATTTCTTTACAAAAAAGCAGAACATTGGCATTAAGTGACATGAGTATTAAACAGCTGTAGTAATTCTCAGTGATTGTGATTGGTTGGATTCTTAGTCATGGGAGGAACAAGAAAAACGGGGGGGATTGAAATACGTTTCGACCGCACATTTATTTTGAACTGAGTATAATAATATAATAATCTTTTTTCCACAAACTGTTAACGCCATGGCGCAGGGTCTGAGCCATGGCGGGCTTACCCAGATATGGGCATAGCACCATTGCATTGTGGGTACCGAGCGTGTGTCTAGTGGTTGTGACCACTACCATAGCCACCTTTAATACAAGGCCGCGGCGACGAAAACTGGCAACGCTGCTCACTAGGCTGACACGGCAGCGCTGTTGAATGCAATGCACAGTTCAATGGAGAGCCCGGAACCTATCACATCATCTTATTTTGTCAATTTTATGCTTGTGATTAATAATGTGAATAAGGTGAAATGCCTGTCAAATGTGTTGCACCAGTTATTTCATAATGCCATAAAACCCAAATCAGGAATATATATATATATATATATGAGCAGTTTTTAATTTCTTAAGGACGAAAAACGTCGTAGCTAGAGGATACGAGCCACTTAATTAAATAATATTAGAAATATTATACAGTTAATTTCAAATATATAGTATATAATAATTACATAAATATCAAATAATTTTAATATATTATATAATAGTTCATTTTTTAATTAGGTTTCTATAATAACAACATTCATGATGCAACTACAACATTACAGTTACATAGGTAATTCATAGCTTGGCTTCTATTCACAACAATGTGGCAGGACTTTGTCAACATACGTTTTATAAGACAAAATAGAAAAAGCAAAAATCAAAGCTAACGTAAAAGTTACCTTTACTTTTTGATATCTTAAGATGAATAATTAAAAGATCAAAATTTTCACGATTCTGCTTTTTTGTACATCTGTGGATGTACTAGTTTTACAGATCAGCCAAGATTGTAATCCACTGGTGATAAAAACAAAATGGGTTGTATTGGTGTTTAATTTAACAATGTATGGACATAGGTAGTTTGACAACCATTTCTGATTATGTTGCAGCCATTTTATTTCAATTTTATTTTATGTACATATATGCTTGAGGAATTATAACGTTTTGAAGGGGAACTGTTCATCCTCCGGTGATGTTACTATCTAACGTCGGCCTGTTGTTAGAAAGCATAATTAATTAATAGCCCAATGACAAATGGCAACTGGATCTAATATCGAACCTTATTAAAAGCTACTAACTTTTCTCAGAATTGAACTGGGAACCTTTGTGTTGTCAGAAATTACTGACATTACGCAGACACTTATTTCCAAAGCTTAGAGCATATTTTAACAGAGGTCAACCAAGAACATAAGTCTTTGAAATTTATCTAAATCAGCCGTGGTGGACGATTGAAATATAAACGTTTAGTTGCGGTATACCACTGCAATCAAAATTACATGAAAATACCATAAACCGTTATTATTAGTCCTGTTACTATGTCCAACATCCCCAACAACACGAAAAGGCGTAATGAAATAACTTACAACAAAATCAAACAAACAAATAAATATTGTCATTATTTAAGTTAGTATAGTGCTATTGGATTGAAAAAAATAAATTGTATATTCTATTATCCTATACTATAAAACAAGCAATGTCTGAAGGGATGTGTGTTCCACGATCTCAAAACGTAGCTGGTAGATTTTGCTTAAACTTTGCATTTAAGAGTTTTTTGGTCCAAAAATAAGTTTAGAAACAGCCTCAATCCCAGGAGAAATCTAATTTGGTCTAAATCTAAGTTTAAAAATTGTAATTTTTAACATTGGTCTTATGGGTTGCTATTTTGGTAACGAAGTCAGGGCCGCCGAGAGGGGGGGGGGGCAGAGGGGGCAGTTTGCCCCGGGCCTCAAGAGACAGGGGGCCTCATCTTCAGGTGTTTTTTTGTTTTTGTTTTTTACGGTAACAAATTTTACTGCTTCGTAGCTTTTTAGTAACACCATATATGTATTTTTGGAGACCTATCACAATCATCAAACCGTAACAAAGTATAACCGATGACCTGAGTAGTGATCAGCCTTTATGAGTCTCTGCGGTTTGAAGCTTTGTGTCGGTGAACGGATGCCGCTACGCCAAGCCGCCATTGGAGAGATACACCACCGTGCTCGTGCCACCAGTCCACCTGTATTCGCGATTTTGTGGTGCACCCTTATAAGTGCACAAAGTATGGTACTACATCCAAAAACTCCTTTACAACTCCTGAATATTTCTGAGTTTGATTGAAAAGAGGGTGGCTTCACCCTCTGTGAACAGACGCTGCCCCGCCCCGAGCTGCCATCGGAGACCTACACCAACACCACCGTGCTCGCGCTACCAGTCCACCTGTAGATGCGATGTTGTGGTATCGCACCCTTATTAGTGCACGAAGTCCATCATCCATCCTCAAACTAGATTTTACAATTCCTGAATATTTCTGAGTTTGATTGAAATGAGCGTGGTTTCGCAGATTATTTCATTAGACAGTTTCATTCAGTTGTAAACAAAATAAAGGTAGGCTAATTTATTTTGTTTAATTAATTAACAATTTTAAAATGTATTAAAAATTTTACCTATAAGCTTAGCCATTTCAAAATACTTGGGCCTAAAACCACATGATACCTCTCCAATAAGGACTCTCGGACCCAGCCAAAATGCAGGTTTGATACAATATTTCATATAGGGCCTACTGTATACGTAAATACATTTATTACCTGTACTGTACCTTACAATAATAAAATATTATTATGAATCACTAAAGAGAAGAAAGCAGATTGTGTGCATTAATACAAAATGAATCTCCAAAGAAATATGTATATTGTATCTGGTGTGACCATGGACGGCGGGATATGGGCCGTGCGGGGGGGGGCCTTACACCGGAACTCTGCCCCGGGCCTCAAAAATTCTCTCGGCGGCCCTGAACGAAGTAACAACAACAACGAAAGGTAAAGTACAAAGAAAAGGGACATTATTATTATTTTTAGCGAATTTCCCTATAGGGAATACGCTATTACGATAGTAGCCATGGTAAGACCTAAGCCCGGGACCACTTTACTTTTTCATTTTGAGGTCCCCAGAAGCCAAAAACACCGTTCGTTCAATTTCATATATATGTATATATATATATATATATGTGTGTGTCCGTGGTACCGATAACTTTTGAAGCGGACCTCCGATTTTGATGAAATTTAGTATGAAGGTGTAAGACCAGGCCTATTTTCATGAGTTCGCGAACCAGCATTGTCGGGTTATGGGAATGGGGTTTCAAAGGGGTAAAAAATGGGTTTTTGGGATTTTTGAACCTCAATTTTCAATTTAACTAAAACCATTTTAAAGAGCTTAAAAAACCCAACAATTTAGTATTTTGAATCATTAAAATAGCTTTACCCTACTGGTTATGGAGAAAATTTAAATCAAGTTTCCCATGTTATTCTTATGGTTTAATCTTTAAAAAGTTATATATCGCTTATTAATAAACATATCTTAATAACATTTTTTATGAACCTGTCCTATTTGATGAGTAATGAAAATTTGACCAAAAACCCGCATGGCAGCAAACCTACATGCCAAATCCCATGGTATTCTCATGGAAAATAAGTGTATAATGGGAGCAAGAGAGATGGAGATAATAAGGTGTCTGTTCCTAATAATCAGCTGATCAGCTTTCTTATGCATTTGTCAAATTTGGAATTGTTTTTGTTTTGGGATTTGTAAACAAATAATTCTTTTTGCATTGAAGCTTTGGATATGCACTTTTATTACTGTAAAAAAAAATATTTATTGCAATATAAATATTATTACATAAATTATTAAATAAAAATAATTAACTCAGAAAAAATGCCATGAAATATATCATATTTCCTTCTAAAGATTATAAATTATATAAGATAGCCACAAATTTCTTTGAAGTTGAAAAAATAACTCTTTGAAAATTCGCTCAGTACGCAGGTCTGCTGCGACGGGGTATTTTTTATTCTTTTTTGCCAAAAAGGCTTGGCTTCGGATTACTTCCACGCAGCCGTTATAACTCTTTTATCTTTCTTTTCACTGAGTTCTTCTGTGGTTGTCTTAGGTAGGGTGGGTAGTTTCACACATAGATCTGAAACAAAGGTTTAGTTTTATTAGTTCAGACGAACATTTATGTGTATGTATTTTATTGTTTACTGTAGTTAGTTATGTACACAATTTGAAAGTGGGATGTACTAAGGGTTCGGAGATTGATAGGACATGAGGTTGGGTGTGGTAATCTTCTCGGCCAGGGGTCCATCAGGCCTTTCCTAACCCGAAATTTGAGGGGGACCACGGAAGGAAGAACCCTCGAGCCAGGAACATTTTTTGTGTTGTGTTATATTTGTTTTTTACGGAAGCCCTGAAGGGCCAAAGAACAAGCATAAATTTTTTACACCGCCGTGTTTATAAGTCGGCGAGCCGTGTTTGAAAGGCGGCGAGCAGTGTTTGAAAGTCGGCGATCGCCGTGTTAGAAAGTCGGCGAGCCGTGTTTGAAAGTCGGCGAGAAGTATCTGAAATTCGGCAAGCATTTTGATGAATTAACTAAGACTATAATTAAAAGATTTTTTATTGACTCTTAAACGAATTTTCATCCTCTTATAAAATTGAAAATAACCAAAATAATCAAAACTCCGGAGCAAAAATAGTCTGTGCATTTGTTATGATGACCATAACCAAACAGTTTTTTTTTCATAGAAATCTGGCATGAAAGTTGTAATATTTTTTAATTAGTTTGCAAATGAGATTATATCTAGTCATATACCTAATCTAATATCAGATATCTAATTATTACTCTTAATTACTTTATCAAAATACTCGCCGAATTTCAAATACATCTCGCCGACTTTAAAACACGGCTCGCCGACTTTCTAACACGGCTCGCCGTCTTCCAAACACGGCTCGCCGACTTACAAACGCGGCTCGCCGCCTTTCTAACACGGCTCGCCGCCTTCCAAACACGGCTCGCCGCCTTTCTAACACGGCGGTGTAAAAAATGATCGCTTACTCTTTGGCCCTTCAGGGCTTCCGTAGTTTTTTGATTGTGAGTAAGAATCTGTTTAATTCCTTGAGGGACATTAATGTTAAGCAGTCTTTTCAAAACAGCTGTTTACTGTAGGCCTATAGAGGTATAGTTGGTCGGGGATGGAAATTGAATACCTTTTATTACCATGACACACTATATCAAAAGTGAATTAAAACCAACGAGCAAGGCTCGGTTAACCTCTGGTACTTGCGTGAGTAAAGTTATTTATTATACGAAATGTTTTGCATTATTTTCTAAGTTTTAACCGATGAAAGCTTTAAAATGCTAAAGATTGGTTTTAAAAAACAGTATGCAATATGTGCGGGTTGCGGACAGAATACAGTCCAGCCGGCCTAGTGGTGGAGGGAATTACGACGTTGCCGCATCGTTTGCCGCGGCCTTGTATTTAAGGTGGCTATGCCACTACGGTCACAGTCTAATATATAGGTTATTGGGAGACAGTCGTGACACTCCGTCACTTCGGCTGTCCGCCGGAACCACCGCGCGACTCCAGTTACGCAAGGAACAGCGGCTTGGAGCGCTAGTGTAGGCACACTTGCGCTTATAGTGGTTGGCGTCCGAGTTGACGACACAATCACAGGTGATAGCAGCCATCAGTGCAACACTAACACAGCTGCCAATAATGTTATTGACTATACAATGCTGATAACAATAAAAATTGTCAAATTAAATCCCAATCGAGTGATAAAGGCCGAAATATATTTTAGAATTGTTGCCGCTCGTTGGAGTAACATTTTAAAGTTCCCGCCCATCCAGGCCGGGAAAAAGTTCCGGTCGCGACTCCAGTCACGCCGGTTCCATCCGCTTGAAGCGCTAGTTATCGGCGGACAACACCAAACATGCAGCGTCGATACGAGTGTCACGACTGTCTCCCAATAACTTATTATTAGACTGTGACTACGGTTCAGGGCAGGGGTCACACCTGCAACCACCTGCTGGTGAGAAGGTATTGCGGGCACCATCCACAATGACAAATGCTGGGCTGGCCCTCTTTCTTCCTCGGAGTCGTTGCTGTTTGATTTCGGCCAAGTGGTGACCATCCTGTTGAACTGTGGGTTGTCAACATGTTTTTGTTCCAATAACTAACTGCTATCCATATTTGTATGGCAAAACCACAAGCATTCTGCCAGGAGAACATAGAAATAGAATCACACCAGATTGCAAACCAATTGACACAATACTTCTCCGAGCATTCACTAAACCTAAACTCGACCAAAACACACTTTCTACACATTCAAACACAGCAGAAAAAAATACATTCCAATTCACCCCCTCCTAGCCTATTCATTGGCGAAGACGAAATAGCAAATGTGGAGACGGCCGATTTCTTGGGAGTGAGGTTGGACGAGGGCATGACCTGGAATGAGCATGTTGGGTGGCTTGAGGGTAGACTAGCAAAGGGCCTATTTATCTTGAGACAAGTTTGTAAATTTAACAACAATCACTTGGCAAGGACTGTTTATTTTTCCCTCTTTGAAACACATATAAACTATTCAATAATCCTTTGGGGCTCAACCAAAGGAAATCTCAAAAAGATTATTCTTCTTCAAAAAAAGGCAATAAGGGCTATGGCCAAGTTGCCCTAAGGGTCTCACTGTCAGGACACTTCCCAGTCAACACAAAATGTGAAAATCACGTTTTTTTGTCACGTGAAAAATGTAAAAATTATGTAAAAGTGTAAAGAAGAATATTTTTTCACGTGAAAAGTACGTGAGTAATGTAAATGTGAAAAAAGGTGAAAATGAGAATATTTTTTTCACATCAAAATTATTTGAAAAATGTGAACGTGAAAAAAGGTGAAAAGAAGAATATTTTTTCACGTCAAAATTACGTGAAAAAAGTCAAAATAAGAATACCTATTTTTTCACGTCAAAATTACGTTAAAAATGTGAACGTGAAAAAAGGTGAAAAGAAGAATATTTTTTCATGTCAAAATTACGTTAAATAAAATGCAAATGTCAAAAACTGATGAAAAATAAATATCATTTTTACGTGAAAATTATGTTAAAAAAGTCAAATGAGAAAAAAGTTGAATAATAGAATATTTCTCATGTACAAATTATGAGGCAAAATTTAAATCTAAAATACCCCCCGTCGCAGCAGACCTGCGTACTCAGCGAATTTCCAATGGAATTTTGGTAAATTTTCTATTTCCCCATTAAATCCATGGGGATGAGAGTATGTAGGTTTGCCGCCATATGGGTTTTGTGTTATGTTATGTTATGGGTTATATATATATATATATATATATATATATATATATATATATATATATATATACATATATATCAATTTGAACGAACGGTGTTTTTGGCTTCTAGGGACCTCAAAACAAAAAAGTATCATGGTCCCATGCTTAGGTCTTACCGTGACTACTACCGTAATAGCGTATTCCCTATAGGGAAATTCGCTAAAAAGGGTAAACTAGAGAGTAGGTATTTTTGCATTTAAAAAGTTATACGAAAAATTTAGATTAAAAAAAAAATAATAAAAAAATTGATATGCTTATTTTATTTTACTTTTTGGTTATTGATAGTTTTATTAGACCGTCAAAATATCAGATTTACTTATGTAGAGATATTGTCTAATTATAGCTTTCGAAATAACTATTTGAATTTAAATTTGTGGTATCAACAATTTATAATTATTTTTTTAGCCTTTACATTATTCCAACAGTATGTTTCATGCGCTGTTATACTAATTTTAATAACACTTTAAATATTTAATACCAATAGTAAATATATTTACAAAAGATTTAAAAATAATAATTATTATCAAACACATAGTTATTTCAAATTGGGCCAGAGTTTTAAGACTACTTGCTCAAGTACAAGGAAGCTTGAGTTTTAAATGTATAAATAGTAATTTAAATCCTCCGCAGATACAGTTGAAGTGGCTGAGAGGGTAAAGGCCCTAGGACATTGACTGGAAGATTATGGGTTCAAATCCTGGTGAGGGTGAAAAAATTTTTATTGAATTTATTTACATTTTTTAAATGTATTGGTTAGAAAAAAAAAACATTCATTTACAAATTTTGTTGAAAAAATTGTAAAATGTTCAGTAAAACATAAGTTAAAAAGGTAAAAATTAAGTAAAACAAAAAAAATACATTTTCACGTTTTTTTTAACGTTTTTTTCACGTGAAATTTAGTGACCTCTTTACGACATTTTCACTTGAAAAAAAACGTGAAATTTACATCTTTTTACTTAATAATAACGTGAAGCAAATGTAAAAAATGTAAAAAGAAAACGTGAATTTCACGTGACTTTTACGTTTTTGTGCTATGTGGGTTATAGGCAGCTAAACATTTTAACTGTTCCAAACCTTTTTATTTTTGAAAGTATAATGTACATTAAAAAGGAAAATACACTCCCAACCGAAAAAATCACAAGTACAACACTCGTTTTAAATCAAACTTCTCAGAACTTCACAAATTAATTGTCAATATATGAACGCAAACCGGAATATATAGGGAAAAAACTCTTTCAAGCCCTGCCAAGTGAGCTTCAAACCATTTCAAAGATAACAGTTTTTTAAAAAAAGGCTAAAATCATACCTTGTTCAACATAGTTTTTACAATATCGATAGCTTTCTGGAGTTCGGAAAGTGACCTACCACTTCCACTGACATGGAAATCCGGTTCTTTACCTACCTAAACCAACTACCTTAAGCCTTAGCAAGATTGTCCTGACCCCGTCAGGCAAGAAATGACAAGCTCAACGCCGCTTCGGTGGACTACTGAGGGCCGAGGGATTTATGTATGTATGTAACAACACATCGCGTTCATCACAAAATGTAAACTGCTCCAAGTATGTAACTAACGAAGAATCACAAATAAAGGGTCTTAGCAAGTATCCAGTCCCAAGTGTAAAAAACCTCTGGTAAAAATTTGATATTTCAGGTTTAAGTGTAAAACAACCTAACAAATTAACAAGTGTAGAGAGACCATAGAGCTTTGAGGTCCATAGCATATGTTTTGCACTTTCCCCACCAAAGGGACGTTACGTTACGTAGGAGTGTTCCGTACGTGCATTCCCCGTAATTGCCAAGGCATGTACCTTATCTTCATCACCATAAATTTTTTTACAATTTTTTTTATATTTTGGGTAGTTTTAAAGATTAAAAACTCAAACAGTAATATTTTTATAGTAATAGTAACAGTTACAGACAGTGTGCTAAAATGCCCAGTGCAAAAAGGGTTATTTCTTATTCAAGACGAGCGCGATTTCTCGCTCACTCGCCTTTCAGGCACTTTCAATGTAGGCCTATGGGTGTATGCTTATGTATATATTTGTTGAAACACATGTTGAATCTGTAACATGTAGATTCTAATTATTTAGTTAACAGCTGTTTACATAATTCCTACATGTGCTTTTGTTTGTAAATTGAAATGCTGCTCTATAAAATTGATTAGGTAGTTATTTTATACTTTTACATGACTTACATTTATCTAAACGTCATAGTCAGCAGTATAAAATACGATCTAAACGATGATAAATTACCATTTAATAATATAGTAACTCATGGCTGCCACTAAACCATATGTTTTAATGGATCACGTGGTCTGCACTTTGTCATTTGAGTCAGCTGTTTTCATTATTTCTTTGTTATGATTTTTAACTCCATAAGACCAATAATAATTTTTTTATTTCAATAAAAAATTATAAAGAAACAAGATTTTTCCTGGCATAGAGACCTGTATTTATATTATTTTTATCACAGAACTAAGATATTTTTGCAAAGTTTGAAGAAAATCGTTTGAGCCATTTTGAGATCTTTGTACAAACATACATATACAAATATACCTAACTCGTATTAGAGTAAGTCTAGTATATGATAATAAAAATAATAAAATACTCCCCGTCGCAGCAGACCTGCGTACTCAGCGAATTTCCAAATTAAAATATTAATTTTGACCACATAATACTGAAAACCTCTAATAAAATCACATGCTCATAAATAGGGAAATAAATGGCTATTCTCCTTATGATAAATATAGGGAGAGTATGCAGGTATGCTGCCATGGGGAACACTAAAAGTAGGTTTTTATCATAAAAAATTTATTTCGACCATACGAAGCCATGTACTAAGTTTTATCAATATCTGTCCATTGCTAAAGGAGTTTTCCTATTCTCCATATAATTAACATGGGAAAAGAGTATGCAGGTTTGCTGCCATGATAAGCGCAAAAACCAAGATTTTTTTACCATAAATGGACGAATCTCAACCAAATGAAGCTGAATACCAAGTTTCATCGAAAAATATTGGTTAATAAGTAAAATATTAACACATCCCTATTCTCCATAAGATTAACATTGGAGCCCCAAAATACAATGTACTGTCTTTAGACTTTGTAATATCTCGGTAAACAATGGAGATAGAGCAAAGCTTCAAAAATACTAAATTGTGTGTTTTTGAGCTAAATCCAATGGTCGGAATAAAAATTTTAAATTTTTAAAATTTACATATGAAAAATGCAAAAAACCCAATTTTGGGGTACAAAACCCTCCAAAACTACCCCTTCCGGTAGGTCGATATGTCTGGTTTACGAACTCATCCGAATAAACGTAGGATTACACATCTCTACCAAATTTGGTGTCGATCGGACCGTTTTTACGAGAGTTATCGTGCATACATACATATATATATATATATATATAACATTTTTAATGACTATTATTTTTGGTCTCTGGGCACCTAAAAACGAAAAAGTAACATGGTCCCGGGCTTAGATCTTACCACGAGACCTACGGTAATAGCTTATTCCCTATGGGAAATTCGCTAAAAACTATGAAATTGAGAGATGAAATTTAAAATTTTTTTAAATACTAAGGCCCTACTTATGTAGGGATAACATTAGAAAAGAGGGTGTTGTAATTCCGTCCAAGACTTTTTTTTTTAAATCAACATTATTCTAAGAGAAAAACAATTTTGGGCTGGTCATTAGGTCTTTGAGAAAATTTCACTTTTATTTTGGTTGGTCTATACAGATCACCCACCTCAAAATACCATTGAGTTTTTAGATATGCTTGACATTTTAATTCAATATTTACTCAACAAAACAAAAATTGTTAATACTGTAATAATCTTCTACTTATTGATGTTACTAAATGATGACAAAAATTATAAAGCCTGAAAAAATGTTTTAATATGTAATTTTCATAAAAAGTTAAGATTGAAGTTAAAAAAATCCCAAAAGTAAAAGTTAAAGGAGAAACTTTTGCAATAACTAATTGTATTGCTTTCTTTTACAATTGATCTTTTGAATAATTGGAGTTACCTGACCAGAGTTATAAAAAAGTCATTATATTGATGAAAAATAGAAATGATAAATCAACTGAGTTTAAAAAATGGTAAGCAACTTGTATTGCAACATAGAAATACAGCCATGCTATTTAATAATTTATAACTAAATTATCCAAGTGAAAGCACTCGTCACTCTGACGTGGTAATTTTATTGAAGGCTCCTGGCGGCACTGACTCACACTTCACTAAATAACCTATTTACTTTGTGGACTGTGGGGGCCCTGTCACCGTCGAGATCGTATTGGCGCTCTTCATCACCGATGAGGTGTGTTTTCTCAAAAATAGGACCTATTTGGGGCCTCATCGTCACCATCTCATTGATCGATTTTCTCTTTACCACCGTTGAGGGCCGAGCTTGTAAACTCCTATCGGGCCTTCGAGGCGCTCGTCACCCTCGAATCGATCGGTGATGCTCTCTACCACAACCGTTAAGGGGCGCCTGGTATCTTCGATTGAGGGTGCTCTTCAAAGAAGATCGGTGGCACTCTTCTCCACCTCTCTGGATGGCGGACAACTCTCGGGCCTCGGCACCCTACGACCTACGACTCTACGTGGTCCTATATAGTTCACTTATGGTATAGCTAGTCTTAGTGAAATGTGTATGCATATGGTGCAATCTGTAAAGTTACAAAGTCTGTCAAACTAATTAAAAGAGCAATTTCGGACTACTAAACAAACATTTTCGAGTTACCGTACAGAAAATCCTAATAAATTGTTATAATGTCACCCAGAACTACAAAATACGAAATAAAATTGAGGGAAATTATCCTACTTAAGGGGGAAATTATCGATTTTCTACAGATATAAATAAAAACATTTTTCTTATTCATATCTATGATTTTCATTAAAGATAGATATCTGAAAAGTGGAGAATTTCACGTCTACTTGACTATAAGTGACACGTCCGGGCGGACAAGGAGCCAAAATAACCACCGCGCCGATTGCGATTGGGCTATTCTTTCTAGATACTGTGGGCAAGAAGAACAGAGAACAGTTTTTTTTCTGCATGTTGCGTCGTTGTCATGACAACTTCATACTGTTTATAAAAAAAAACCTGGAGGCAAAACAAAAAGAAAAGTAAAATGGTGTCTAATGAAGTATTATTTGTAGGCTACATTTTCTTCGTTAGAAACTAGTTTTTAGGTTATTCAGGTAATTTCTCCCAATTATTAATGTCAGGGTTCATTACCTACTCTAAGTACTCTGCCACATTTGTTGTAAAATCTAAATGATAAAACCACGACAGGTAACTTAGTCAGTTCACTTTGCAGTCGGTTGGGATGGTCCGAATAAGTTTAATGGCTAATTTATGCGCGCGTGGCATTTAAAAATTTGAACGCTTACAACGCAGTGTGCACATACATGTAGTTAGATATTAAAGGTTGAAATGACCTGTCTTACTTGATTGACACTAAGCTAGATTGAAGGCCATTAGTCTTTTATTAGGGCATTTGCATGTGTCTAGAATTCACATATTGGTAACTTATAACCTAAGCTGCATCGCCAATCTGGCGAATTGTGTAGATCGGCATTGCTGAGCGGCAAGTGTAGACACATAACGGGCTTATACCGATGTGATGCCAAGTGCCTTGTGCCGATTCCAAACCGACAGGTTGGCGGTCCGGATCAAAGGAAGCCGAGCGGCCGAATGCCATACAGCATAGTGGAAATGAGCCAAGCGCAGACACGGTAGGCCTACGTAATCATCTAAAACTTTGATGACAAACAAATTCCATGCTGTTCAGCTAAGCCAGCCTTCTTTGCTGATCTGTGCTAACTTAAGTTATTCGGCTTAGTGGGGATCAATCAATCAAACATTTTTTTTTCATGATTTGCACATTGTACAAGAATAATGTCAGATAGGTAGGTAGGCTACGCCTGTTCATCAATTGGTGAAACTTCGTTATCCGTCCCCACCGTTATTATCGATGTGGAAATTTCGATATTGCGATTGGAAATATCGATGAAAACAATCGAATTAACAACGATACTGAGAAAATATATGTATCATAATAATTATCTAACCTAACAGTGTAACTGTAAACCTCCGTCACTTTAATTGACAGCGATGTTTAAGTATCAATGGTGTTTCGAAACATTTAAAATGCATATTCCCTCAATACAATAGCAAAATAAATAAATAAATAAAATAAAAAATACCTCTCTGATTTGTATCTGGCAGCATTTGTGTGATGCCATTTTAGATCTAACGAAGTCTGCTTATTCTCACAATTTGAATTTAGATACAGCTACACAACAAACTTGGTTAGTTTATTTTGTGTTGTTCTTTGTTACAGGTTACATTAGGCTAGCTACAATTTTTATTTTTTCTGTTGTTATTTTTAGTTACTTGTTTGAATATATACGGCCTGTATATTAGAACGAGAAACTAAATCAGGTGATGTAATCGTATTGTGTAATTGTATCATCGATATAATAGCAATATTATCGCAATATCGAAATTTCCACATCGATAATAACGGTGGAGACGGATGGATAACGAAGTTTCGCCCATCAATTCAGGCCTACGTTGACCTCTTCTATAACTTATTAAATAGCCTACACCAAAGATTTTTTTACTAAGAGAACTCCTCTTACAATTTTCAACCGATTTTCAAGTTTTTGGTGATGTTGGAAAGGGCTTGGTCTGTAGTTGTTTCCGCCAGGGGTGCAGAAATGTTTTTACTCCTTAAATTTCCCCCAATCCTACTGTTTTGGCACAAAGATTTTCCCCAAAGATACACAACATGACTGCCTTTTAATTTTGAGTTTATTATATTAAAACACTTAAGTAATTAAAATAATATCAAAACTACTTACCAGCCTACTTTGTAATTTACTTATATTAAAAAAAAATAATGCCTATAATTTTCCAAAAATTTCCCCAGACACTTGGAAATTTCCTCCGATCCTAGATTGCCGGATCGGACACATTCTGCACCCCTGGTTTCCACCAAAAATTGGTGAAAATCAGACTTAAAATAAATATGCTTCAGTAGAGTCCTGCTAATCTGAACTAGGCTAATTGGGACCGGACCCTGTTCAGTTGAGTGAATTTTCAAATTAAGCGGATATTATGTACAATTAAAAGATTATATAGGCCTAATGCGACAATTACTTTTAAAATATAACTAATAATCATTTAGTTTAGAGGATATTTTGTTGACTTTTTTAGTTGTTATTTAATAAAGTTTTAAAATGTACAAACAGCGTATATTTTGGCAATAAAACATTCACAATATCTTAAATTAATTGTGGAGACATCTGCTAATGCCAACTCTCAGCTCTTCAGTATTGTTCCGCGAACAGGTGCACAGATTGCTGGGAGGAAGTTCATTCCACTGTCTCCAATCGTCCACCCTCCATGTGTCTCTCTGTTGTCGTCCATTCTCCTTCGACCACTGACTAGAGGACAGAGTTATAAAAATAGACCCCTCTCCCGCACCACATACCTGTCATCTCTCTCTTTTTTCCTTTTTCCAAGTATGAGTCATTGGGTCATTAGACTTTGTGTTGTGTTGTCAATCAGTGCTTACACTTGCTTACAAAACCCATATGGCATCAAACCTACATACTCACCCCCATGGGGTTTATGGGGAAAATAAAAATTGCCAGAGCTTGATACAATTTTGTGTTTACATTTACCAATCATTGATTAACTAAGACTAACAACACCCAATGGCAGAAAACCTACATACTTGATCTTATGGTGTTTTTATGGGGAAAGTAAATAATCTGAAATTCCTTTGGAAATTCGCTGAGTACGCAGGTCTGCTGCGACGGGGGTATTTTATTTTGTTGGATTTACGAATTAACTACTCTTTGTTTGATTTGTGTTTATGTACTGTGTTGTATACTCCAGCTGACAACAGATCAACATTATCGATGTTCAATAAATAAATCCTTGCTACTTTATGCTCTGTTTTTGTTTTAAATTAGAGTAAATTAACTTATTCTACTACATTAGTATCTAATGTGAACCAATTAACTTATGGTGTAACAAAAAATGACTGCTTTTACACTAAAAAGACCATGTATTCTTGAATTTTCCTCTTCAAGAGATAAAAAATACCCCCGTCGCAGCAGGCCTGCATACTCAGCAAATTTCCAACAGTATTCAATTATTTTTTAACTTCCCCCACTAACACAATGGGAACAACGCTGTAGGTTTGCTGTCTTGGGGGTATTGCAAGTAGATATAGGAAAATCCATTCACAGTGCATGTAAGTTAATTAAATTACATCAAAGTCTGAAATTTTTCATTTTCCCCATAAACCCCATAGGGGTCTTGGGGTTGAGTAGGTTAGTTTGCCGCCATATGGGTGGTTAAACCCTACCTGGTGAATGTACATACCACATTTGATCATGTCAATAAATGAGATACAGGGTTTTGTTAGTTCCCCATAAGGATAACATGGAAAACCTATTTTTGGATTTTCTCTGTAACCTGGTAAGCTATGTTAAAAATTCAAAATACTTATATGTTTTTTTAAGCTCTTTTAAATGGTTTTAGTTAAAATTGTTGAATTTTGAAAACTTATGACCAAAAATGGCAAAAACCCATTTTTGACTCTTTTGAAACCCCATAAAAACCCCATTCCCATAACCCGATAATGCTGGTTCGCGAACTCATGAAAATAGACCTGGTCCAACACCTTCATACCAAATTTCATCAAAATTCTTATGAAATATATGAAAATGAACAAACTGTATTTTTGGCCTCTAGGGACCTCAAAATGAAAAAGTAACATGGTCCCGGGCTTAGGTCTTACCATGGCTACTACCATAATAGCGTGTTCCCTATAGGGAAATTCGCTAAAAATCGGAACTTTTTCAAGGGGACGTGTTCTGATTAAGCGAATTTTCTGATTAGCGGGGTTTGGATTAGCTGCACTACTGAATGGTATCCATGATTGAAATTTGAAATCTTCCCATTAGAATAACATTGGGATTAAGTTAAACATTAAAACATCTGTTATACATATCTGTTATTTTAGTGTAAATACGTGTAGTTTTGTACACTGATAATAAAAATATTTAGGATTGGATTGAAGTAATTGAGCTAGGTCTAAAAATTAGGTAACATTTTTATCAAAGAGTTTTTGTTGTTCTGTTTTTGTTTCAAATATAGGCTATCGTATTCATTTTATTGTCAAACTTTATTTATGGTACCTCAGGAACCAAACTAAATGAGGTGTTAAAATTGTAATGGTATTGTTTGCTTTTGTAGCTTACTATCAATAAATTTAAATGCAAAATCGGAATGATATTATTTATAATAATGATGGAGTTGGATGGATAAGGATAAAATGGGTAATCTTTTCTAATAAATAAATTACCAAGCCCCTCAACTGGACTTCAAAAAAGTTAGCCGAATAATAGATTGTCGTTCAAGAATTTACCGTCGTTTTTTTCTCCTACGTAAGACTGGCTGAGTCCTATAAGGAAACAACATTGAAATTCTGTAGGCCTATAAAAAACCTCTTATAATATGCTAGCCTTTTTTTGTGTGCTCACTTTTCTCCTCGCAAAACAGATTTGTTTGTTGTTTTTACTAACAAATTAAAATTTTGTTTGAGTTCATATCCTACTACTTAAATGTCAAAACTAACTATAGCTAAATTTAACTTCTGACATTCCTTGTCGCTTTTTCTTATGCTACGACGTGTTTCGTTCCCCTAACGCCCTTATCTGCGCCATAGGGTTTATTCATGAAGTTAAAAAAACACTCACACACGACATGAAATCATAAATTATGCCGATGCGGTGGCCACCACGACACGGAGGGATGGTTTGCAATGATTGGAGCCGGGAGCAATGTTATAAAATTTGACCTTTGGTCTGTGACGTGTACTTTCTAGGTGCATCGCCACGTTGAACAATGAATTGGCCTAACTGTTATTTTTATCATTTAGCACATTATTCGGGTACGGTGCCTTTAAATACCTCGTAAATCTCATAATTTTAAGAGTGGACATTTTACTACTTTTCTTGCATTTGTGAATTGTTTGTAAATTCTCATTGATGGATTTGTAACTATGTACACACTGTGTGAGATGTTTTGCAAAATTTGATCTTTGAATTATGGTTTTTTTAGTCGCTGCATTGGATTTTGTACACCCCACTGCCATCAAATTTATTACCTATCGCTGTTTCTCTGGTATTAATGAGATTACCCACTTTGTTGAGTAACTTCCGTCAATGAGTCTAGATCAGCCTTCCTCCCAGTACGTGTTGTATCCCCGTCTCGCAGTATTTTATGTTTTTTTTTTATTTTTTTATTTTAATGTCTGTGTCTGGTGTGCTGTGTCATGTGTAAAGAATTTTAATAACTTCGACAATCTTCTAGTCGGCTTAGGGGTATTCCTTGTACTTAAACACTAGGGGAGTCCCTCACAACATGCACAAACCTCATTCCCCCTACACTACTAAAAAATGTATTTATCTTTATAAGTGAGTTAGCCTCCATATTAGGCTACTATTAAATACTTGTGGTGTAAAATACCTGCATTAAATAATCCTATGGTTGTGGTGTGGCAACTAGCTTCAACTCCTCATGGAGTCATCATCTCCTTGGAGGCCGTACAAGGATAAAATTATCTCTTCATTTGAAGACTGTCGGTTATGAAAATCTTTATCTTGAAGTATTTATCTTAGTAGGTGAGTTAGCCTCCGGATTACTATTAAATACTTAAAGTGGTCTAAGCCCTGATGGGCACTCTATCCTAAACCGTTTTAAGCCTAGAGATCACCTAGGTATCCCTGTCTTGCTTCGCACAAATCAAACACCTTTTGAGTGTCGACAACTTCTCACCATGTATTTTTGCTTTGCAATATCAGCTCCACCATGGTATTAAGCGTGTGTCCACAGTATAGATGAGCACACTTTGTTCTTTGACGAAATGACTGCAGCACTTCGAGGAAGGAGTGATGAACATCATTCTCCTATTTCTCCAGGCAGTACCTATGCGCGCTGGGGTGATCCTATCTTCATGCATATATGCAAAAATGCATCCTATATATGCATTCCTGAAGTACCTATGTAACGTCAGAAACTGATACAGATAGAAGTCAATTTCTCAATGGGTGCTGCTGATCCACTCACTGAGGTCTCAGATCAACTGCAACGTCGAGCAACCTTCTCATTTTGTATTTTCTAACATATCGCCATAGGCCTATGTGTAAGTTAACCAATAAAAAGGAAACGTACTTCTTTGTTTTCGTGTAAAAAGTTTTAAAAATTATTATCTTTTGGTAGGTAGGACTATTTATTGCCTTGAATTCTGCACTCGTGGTGACCTGAACCTTTATTGTATGAATTTTGATTTGGCCTATATTGTTAAAATAATTAAAGGAATATTTAATAATCTATGTCTCAAAATCACTGTCATAGTTAGGTCTATTATTGTTAGTTCATTGATGTCTATGTTTGAGTTTCAGTCACAACTTTTTTCAGATACTCTTTAAAAGGCACCAAAAACCATGAGTAGTGATCCATTAGATGAGGATGCAGTTGAAAGTGATCCAAGGCTGCTTTTCATCTACACGTATTTGAGCAAGACAACCAAATTCAAAGTAGACAAATGGCAAAAGATGATGAATACAGATACTTACAAGGTATAAGTTCAACACTTCAAAATAGTAAATGTGTACATCCTTTAAAAAATATCTGTGAGCAGAAGAAAACCTTATAAGCCCTAGATGTATAATTATAGTAAGAGTGTGATAATAGAATGAAAAAAATATGATTGTTTATTTCTATGTATGAGTTCACAGTATGGCCTCTCTTAACCGGCCATCTTGGGACCGTGACTAGGCTGGATAACCTAAGAGGTAAAACGGTAAATTATGTAAACATGTGAAATGCAATGTAATAAAATGTATTGTTGGTACCTTATGAATGAATAAACTCAGCTTTTTACATTAAAACCCATTTTTGCAAATTTTCTTATGAAATGTACTTAAAGACCAAGGAAAATGTTCACTCTGTACGTACCTGTACCAATTTTTGAGCTGCAAAAAGACTATCTTAATCTATTAATACACAACATGTTCTTGAAAATAGGAAATTTAATTGAAAAAAAAAAAAATAGTTGAACTTAAACTACTTTTAGCAAATTTCCCACGGGGAGGAAGCTATTATCGAAGGTCTCATGGTAAGATCGAAGCCCGGGACCATGTTTTTTACTTTCTCCCCCTATACCATAGTAACTTACATGGAGAAAGTATTGTTTTCGTAAAAATCTTCGCATTAGTTTGATGATGTATATATCCATTTTGGAGCCCCCTTTCCCCCTATAAATGGATATATGGAGAAAGTATTGGTTTCGTCAAAATTTTAAAATTTGAGTTGTTGGTAAATTTATCCGTTTTGGTGCCCTCAGAGTCCAAAAAGGGGGTTTTCAGAGTGATATCTGTGTGTGTGTGTCCGTGTGTCTGGATGTTAACAGAGCTAGAGAATGCCCCAATGGTTAGATTTTCGTGAAATTTGTTATGTAGGTCCAAACCCACAATAATTCTAGGCGTTTTTTAATTTTTTTTTTTAATTTTTGATTTTTAAGAGTAGTTTACCCCCAAAAACCCCCAAACAACGTAAAAAATCTAAATTTCTCAAAAACGGCTCAAACGATTTTGATTAAAATTTTGTGGTTTATTAAGATTAAAATGCTGAATAAAATGACACCACCCGCATCTCCGGGAAAATGCGCGTTCAAAAGTTATAGAGCAAAATGTGTTAAAAAATTCAATATTTTGATGCAAAAACTCGTGCTGCTCACCTGGTGGCTCTCCGACTGAGCCATCAAGACATTAATGGTTTGAGACTTTTAACACATTTTCATATTCTTGGGAGAAAGTATGTGTCAGTTATCTGATACCGTTTTTTTTTTTCGTTTCGTGGTGCCCAGACACCAAAAATAAATCACAAAAATTTATACATACAGGGTTATTCAAACCACCCGTGCACTATGTATAGCAGGAGAACGGTTTGAGTTAAAATCATGAAATAAAGTTTTTTACACATAAATCGCATGTAGGCTTTCCAATAAAAATATTTTCATCAATGCCAGTATATAGGGTGTTCAAAAACCGGAAGTCACGGGTTCGAATCTCAAAATTTTCTTAGGTAAGCATGCAGATTTTTTTACATAACTTTTAACGTATTAGTGAGTGGAGCATTTTGTTGAAAAAAGAATGAATTTATCTTTTTCCGTTTCAAAATGGTGGTAATTTTTGTAAGAAAAATCAACATTTACGGAACACCCTGTAATTGTTTTATTATTTGTCATAAATGACTCCTGATTCAATATACTTATTTTAAATGAGCTAAGCTTTGCAATAATAGGTCAAAAGACCACATTTATTAAAAAACAAAAATTTCCAAAATTTTAAAAATTTTAACCTACACAAAACTAAAAAATTCTAAATGTAAACAAATATTACAGTGTATATCATCTTAAAGCTCTCGTTGAACTGAGCAACTTTGTAATTTACACTATTACCGTATCTCTTGTGGTTTGGTAGTAATAACGTAAAAATGTCATTTTCCATATGATTTGCATGTTAATTTTTTCAGGGCTTTATAGTATGGAAGTCCTTCTTTGATTGTTGCCATAACATTAAATTAACATGCAAGTTATATGGAAAAAATGCTGGGTTACCCAAGAAAACACTAATCAAAACAAAAGTCTTACATTGTTTGTTACCTTTTAAATTTACTTACTCTACAATGAGTATTTTTCAGACCTTAATAATGGACTTCCTGGAAAAGCCCGAGCATAAGGTGTTGTTGGTAACATTGACGAGTGCGGGAACATTAGTCCCAAGTCTTCAGTTTCCAACTTCTGGAAAAACCAAATTATCTTACTTCGCTCGGGTCAAGCCAGAACCCATCACAGCAGAGAACATTCGCAAAGCTCTTATCTTTGGTGACATTTCCCCTCGACCTGTAGACGATCTAGCCGTCTTAGTTGAAGAGGTATGTTATTTTTAAAATCTCGGTGGTATGGATTTAGAAGTAGAGTTACATTGCACAAAGTCATAGAAAAGCACATTTTGTACATTTTTGGGCAATTGAGGTCAATGATGAATCAGGTATTTTTCTATAACCTGTCAAAGATCAATATATAAATCATTGTCTATAAATCAAGGTCACAGAGTTGTTTATTATTAAATAATGTCTGTCTTTTGTTAATTTTATGAAATATTTCAGAAATAAATGAACTTACATTATTATGGGAGGTATGCTGTGAAAAAGACCATTTAAACTTTTCATCAGCTTTTTTTGTCCATACTTTATAGTTAAGTTCATAAAACAAAACAAAAATTAAATAATGTTGCACTTATGTCACTAATTTTCATTTCTGATACTTCATAAGTTTCATACTATTAATTCTGCATTATTTGTTTGGGCTGTTCAGTATTTTTTTTCCAAGTAGATCAATAGGTTAGCTACACATAAAATTGAATTGGTTTCTACAAAGTGGGTCTACCATTGTCAATACTCACTGTTGAAAATTTGTTCCAGTACATCACAAGTTTTGTTAGTGGTGGTTGGGGTTGGGAGTAATACTGGTGTACTGGTAGTTAGAGTAGGGGTTGTAACCATTGTGAAATGTAAACAATTGAAATTTCAATATTATGTTTAACATGTTTACTCAACTATAACATGTCAACTATAGTTGACATTAGATTGTCTCTAATACGTCAATCTTTAATAATGTAGTTTAATAAGTACGTCGTGACCACTGTAAGCCACTTTTTGAACAGCTGGGCATACTTACAGTGTATTGCCAATTCATACTTGACTGCCTTCTGCTTGTCAAGTCAGACCCTGAGCTCCCCAGTATTACAAGGCAACAGTGTCACGGTCGTAATCTGCGGTTCAATAGAAATATTGATGTGCCAAGGTGCAGACTTGGCAAAACCCAGGACAGCTACCCAGTTTTGGCATTCAGGATGTATAATAAGCTGCCAACTCACATTAAAGACTTGGGGGTGTTGGCTTTCAAAACAAGAATAAAATCCTGGCTGAAGAGGAAGTGTTTCTACTCCATTGAAGAATACTTTGCAACAGACATGAATATTTAAATAGGTTACTTGAAACCGGCCGCCAAGTCATATATATATGTAAATATTAGTTTAAATTTTGATAGAGTTTAGTATAGTGATGACAAGATCCATCCAGTCAACTGGTCAACGATCGCCTGTTGGCAATGGTAATGGTAATGGTAATAGCCCGACCCTGAGGACCTGACGTACTCCTGGGACTAAGCTTATTGAATTAAACTTAACCTTAGACCAATGAAAAGAAAAATGCTACCAAATTAATAAAAAATATATGTAACTACAACGACTCCAGCATATTTACTACGTATTCCTGTAGACTGACACCTTACAATCTAGTCGATAAAATAAACTGTTCCTTATGAGAAGCTATAATAAAGTTTAAGTCTGCGTCAACTGTAGTTGATGTTGGTCCACTGGATTCATCATACGTGTCAACTTTAGTTGACAGCGGTCTGTGGCAAAAACTTGGGCGTCAACTATTGTTGACGCTGGTCTGTGGTTAAGGTTTTTTTTATTTACATATTAGTAGCGAACTTTTTAATAATATGAAACAATTGCATTATTATTGTTTACCTCAGTTGAGGTAATAATCAATTACCTGCATCTGTGTTACAATCTGTGTGTGAAAAATGACTAAAGATCAGTTATTCATGAGAAACATAATAAATTTTTCCTTCCACTACATGGAAATAATCACATTGCCCCACACCTGTAAACATACACACAATATTTCATTTCCGCTCTAGAGCGGCAATGAACATTCCTGCTCGCTTAATCAAATAGCTATTCAAGGTGAGCTGTTTTTACAAACCATGCCACAGATGTTTACTCATTGTTGACATCTAGTAAATGCTGTATTTGTAGTTTGAGGTTATGTTGAATAATTGTTAGTGTGTTAAAAAAGAAAAATCAAACATTACTTTTCTAAATGAAATTGTATAAACAATAAAAATATTCATCTGTTGCATTTATGGTGGTAGGAAAAGTCTTGTATGTATTACAAGCAGAAATAGTCATTGCCGCTCTCGAAATGTTTAGCCGCACTCAGCTAATAGTTCTTGCGGTTATCTACATTTCTCAAGCAGCAATGACGTACTTTGAGCACTTAATACACAAATAGTTATTTCTTTTAAAGCTGGAGTATAGGCTTACTTTTAGAACCAGGTCTTGCGGTTCATTCTTATTTTGTGAGCCAGTTTGTGGTCTCTTACCAAACGAAGAATAATGGTAAATTACCACACCAATTCTTGATTGTCTGTGCAGGTGTTTGTTCCAATATTTTGCAACCCAGCCAACCACAAAGGATGGCCGGCGGTGGTGGTGGAAGACGTCAAAAGGCACGTGATAGAGCTGAAGAACACGGTGTATAAAGTGAGAGGACAAATACACGGCCAGACGTTGCTGCCAATGCCGGATGGCGTGTCCAAAGTCCACCAGGTGGAGCAGCGCATTATTGAAAGGTATGTTTTATCCTATATGAGTAAGGTGTATGTGTGTATGCACATTAATCTCGAAAACGGCTTTGACGCTTTTCTCCATACTTTGCAAATAACTAAGTTCTGGATTAAAAATTATATACAGGTCTCTATGCTTGGCAAAATCTTATTTCTAAGCTCTTGGGGTGAAAACTCCCCAAAAAATCGCATTATGCTCTTAACAGTGTAGTAAAATTAAGCCAAAATATGCCTGGAAAATAAAATAATTTTTTGACAGCCAATTTTTGCTGAATTGTGTTCTATGTCATTCCCTGACCTCCCTCAGAAAAGTCCCCTGAAATCCCCAGTGGGTAACATGCCGAAAAATGATGGGATGGCCCACTTGGAGTCAGAAATAAATCTTTTGTTGACCAATAGGTTTATGCATATCAAATTAAAGCTCTTAAGTAGTAGAATGTAATGCCGCAAACCGCATCTCAAAGGTTGCCTAAATCGAAAATGGCAGCATGTCAAACTTTAAATAAAAATCAAATTTTAACCTAAACGCTTAGAAATGTAATAATATTCTAAATACTTGACCTTTTGAGGTTCGGTTTGCGGCAAACATTTGATTTTACAATTAACCTTTGAAAATGCGGATAGCTTGATATTTGCTTATCATATTACCCTTGACCGACCCTCAACATGGATGTCCCAAAGAGGAAGTTCTGAAAAATTTTTCTTAGTCCATAGCCATGCTATAAATAATTTTAAAGGTCTTAGTAAGCAAAGCCGAAAACCAGACCTCATAAAGTCAAATATGTTGAAAGTTATTGCATTATAAAGTTTTGAAAGTATCATTTTATTCTAAATTTTGAATGTCTGCCATTTTTTCCCCGACCGTTATATTGAGGTCCGGTTTACGGCATTGTATTCTACATTTAAAGACCTTTAATTTGATTTATATAAACCTTCTAGAATGTATTTAAATTTAGTATGCTTTGCTTAATATCAAATTTTATTGTAACTCCTTATGGGCCAATCCCTCATTTTCGGGCATGATCCCCTTATGGGATTACAGGGCACTTTTCGGAGGAAGGTGAGGGGATGCCATAGAACACATTTTAAAAGAAACTGGCTGTCCAAAAATTATTTAATTTTTCCCGACTAATTTTACTACACTACATAGGGCTCTGTCCCAGACGTCTTCAGAGTTACCATGTTATTCTTAAGGAAGCATTTTATTGATGAACACATGATTACATTAAGATATATTAATTTATAAACAAATGTTCTCTTTTAAATTATCGAGGGAAGATTGGTAAAAAAAAACTAAAGGATTATTGTAGGCTTGAGGCGAGTGAGTATAGCGAACAAGCTCACCTGAAGGACGAAAAATTACTCGGGTTGGCATTACAATTTTAGTACTGTTGCAAAGCACTGGTAAGTCAGCTAGATTTGTTTAAAGCAGCCATAAGTTTTAAGGCCTACAACCTAAGGACTTTATTATTACTTCATTTTTATCACTAGTGGCTCATTGGGGCAAAAGCCCATAATCATAAAATTAAAAAAATGTAGACCTTAGTTAATTAACATTACTTTACTAAGAAAATTTTCAGAAGATTTAATTTTAATCTATAATATTTTAGCAATATTGTTTGCATAGACCTTCCACTTCCAAAGCACTCTTTACAATCTTGAGACACAGGTCATGAATGAATGCTTAATTTGTCTATGGTTAAAACCTATATTGAGTAAAACAATTTGTTTTTTTAAAGAAGTTATAGTCCTTGAACTAAGACAACAAATTAACATAATCTAGAAAAGTGGCAATGAGAAACGTGAAGGATGCTCAGCACCCATTTCACGATTCACATTAAATAGTGTTCATCACACACCACCCTTTTCCAACTTTTAACTATCTTTTTTGTCAAGAAGTTCAAATGGTACTTTTGCTCCTGTCAGATTATTTTATTTTTTAGCGTAGAAAAATGTTAACACATCACCTCAAGGTAGACCATCTTCACTCATTGTCAATCGGCTCCCCTAATAAAAACACGTATTCTCATAAAAAACAAAGTAAAGTGTTTTAATCTCCTATAAATTTTGCGGTGTATTTTCTCCGTCTTTCTCGTTTATTTGGAAGGAATGTTGCTGTTTTCCCTAGTTTTGGAACAAACATCTTTAATTGCATGTTGCAATGTTGTTAATTCTCTTGATCCTATCATTCTACAATTTGTGAAACATCCAAAAGTTATCTTGGATAATTCTTCATAATACCAACACTTCGTTGGCTGTTACCATGAAGTGTAACATTAGATATTAAATTAACTAAAATAGCATATAACAGCAAAAAAATTGATATAAATCAAACTAACAAATCAAAAGCTATATGGAATTTAATTAAAAGTATTACTGGGTCAAATCAATACAATATAGACGTTTCCCAAAATCACTTAAATGCGGAAGGTTTTAACCATGCATTCATAAGTAATGCAGAAAATGTAATTAAACAAATAAAACAGAATACAATATATAATTTCGATTATTTTTTAGAAGCCTATAAAAAGAAGAAAGATATAACATTTAATCTGCAATATGTAACTGTTGAAGAGGTTTTTAGTGTAATAGAAAGTTTAAAATCTAGTAATTGCCCAGATATGTTTGGTCTAAGCCCAAAAATTTTGAAATTTGCCTCCAAAGAAATATGTGAAGTGGTAACTACCTTATTTAATAACTGTATTGATGAAGAAAAATTTCCACGGATATGTAAACAAGTAAAGGTTATACCAATCCACAAAGGTGGTATAAATGATTATAGCAATTTTAGACCTATATCTATAGTACCAGCCATATCAAAAATTATTGAAAAATTAATTTTTATACAAATCTATGAATTTTTTGAAAATTATAAATTATTTAGCGAAAGACAATTTGGTTTTAGGAGAGGAATAAATTCAAACATCGCAATCAATAGTTTAGTGAAAAACACAGTGAATAAAATTGAAAATGGAATGATTGTTTGCTTCAGGTCCTTCGACATTTCAAAAGCTTTTGATACCGTTAATCACGATATTTTAATAAACAAATTGAAATTTTATGGTTTTGAAAATAAGACACTGAATTTGATAAAGTCATATCTAGAAGAGAGAACACAGTATGCAAATTATAATGATAAAATCTCTGAAGGTCTTAATGTAACAGTAGGAGTTCCACAAGGATCTTGCCTGGGACCATTATTTTTTAATATATTTATTAATGATCTGCCTTTCAGCATTGAAAATTCATCCTCGTCCTGTTTTTTGTATGCAGATGATATTGGAGTCAATGTGTGTGGAAATTCTGATAGTGAGGTCATTGAGAAGTTAAATATTACAACATCAATTGTTAAAAATTGGTGCCATTCTAATAAATTAAGTTTAAATCTGGAAAAAACTCAAAATATTGAAATATCCTTCTCAAAAAAATATTCCCTGTTAAAAATATGGCCTCAATAAAATTTTTGGGCATAATAATGATTCGGAATTTAATTGGAAAGATCATGTTTACAAAATTCTAAGTAAAGTCTCTAAAGGAATCTACGTCAAAAGAAGACTAAAAGGAAATGTGACAAAGGAAATAATAATTACGGCTTATTATGGCTGCTTTCATTGTCATCTATTATATGGAATTACAGCTTGGGGCAATGCTCCAATAGCCGAAAAAATTTAAAAAAAACAAAAACAAGTAATCAGAATTATTTGTGGATCAAAAAGAAAAGCTCACTGTAAACCCCTTTTCCAAAAATTGAATATTCTAACATTGCCAGCCATATATATTTTACACATTATATTAAACGTTCGAGAAAAAATTAACAATCAACCTCAAAATTCGTTTAATCATTCATATGAAACAAGAAATAGAAATAAATTAAAAACTTCTTCATGCAAATACACAAAATCTCAAAAAAATCTTCAATTTATGGAACGAAAAATATTTAATACAATACCCTTGATTTGGTTGGAACTGCCATTAAAAATATTTAAAAGAAGATTAATTGAAAAATTACTAATGAAAGCACCATACAATGTTGAAGATTGCCTATCTAAAGATTTTTGGACAACATAGTTAAAATTAAAAATTATTATTAAGTTGAATTAATTATTATTGCTATGTATCTTATTGATACCTGTCAATAAAGCATTATTATTATTATTATTACCAATACATTTTAATTAACATTTCATTTTCATTGAATGTGATTATTTTATTCTTGTTTTAAAATCAAACTCAAACACATGCTTCAATGTATACAAAGAAAGCTTTTCTTGAACCATTTCTTTTTCCTTAAGTGTTATATTTTATTTTTGTAAAAGGTAGGCTTTATCAACAATTATGTTAAAATTTAAAGGAATCATTTGTTGGCCCAAGGATATAGTTTCATTAACAACTGGCAATTAGGAATTAATATACAATCAAAAAAGTTACTTAATCAGTTTTTAAAGTTAAATTTTAGTTTTGTAAAAGGTAGGCCTATATTATTACTGTATTATTTTTGATGAAAATACCTTTTTATTTCCAATTTTCAGAACAAAACATTTATAAACTAAATTTCACCTCATTTTACCGACGGGGATATTTTTGATTGTTCAGTTTTATTTTTGAACTAAGCTTTAATAGTTAACTACTACTCATCTAAATTGAAGCTTTTAAGTGGTTGTTTAGTAAGATTTAAGTTTAAGCCCACCACAATATATATTAGAGTGCATTAAACTAAAATGTACACAAAAGGTTTTGTCTTAACACCTATATATAGTTTCATTAATCCTCTTTGCAGTAATGGCGAGGACGTAGATTTGCAACTCAAGAGTTCTATCGAGGGAGCTGTCATAAAATGGGTTAAGCAAATAACTGAAGTACTCCAAGAGAATCCGACAGTTCTACTTAAGTCTAGTGAAAATCCTCTGCCTTTTGCTGGTAGGTTTTTGGGGTGAGATAATTTTCTGCTGAACTTACTGTTGTGATTAAAATTCTTGTTGCATGCAAACTCAAACTTTTTTCTGAAAACAAATAATGTTGTATGCTTGCATCTTATACAGTTTAATTTACAAAATTCTATTATTTTGTATGTTGCAACTATTATTTAAATAAACTTTATTCAAAAGTTTTTTATTAAAAAAAAAAATTTATTCATTTTCAGAAATTGATTTCTGGCGAGCCCGAGTTTCAAACTTAGAATGTATCTACGACCAGCTTAGGGATCCACGAGTTAAGAAGATGGCCTCAATACTTGAACTCACTGACAGCGCTTACTTTCCAAGCTTCAGGAACATATTTCGCAATGTTGTTGCAGGTTGGTAATTTTTAAACTTTTTGTTACAACAGAAATAACAGGATTATTAACATTATTATTTGTACTACGTAGGCCAAAAAATCGATGTAAAAATAATTTTATAGGCTATCCCAAATATTATTTAGGATTTTTGCCTTTTAATTATTGGTCAAATTTTAAAATGTACATGATACATTTTGCTTGAGCCTAAAATACAGTTAGTTAAATAATCTTGAGCATATGTGTCTACAGAGTAATGCCCAGAAAAGTACTGTCTGATATGTTTCAGAGTCTATTCTGAGTTGGTAGTGTAACTTCTACTGTACATGTATACAAACCTGTACAGGGGACAAAATATAAAGTGACTTTGTTAACCAAACTTCAATGAGTATGTGAAATGATGTACCTGGCTAAACATTACAAGGAGAAGTATTTGTGAACAGTCACAGACATTGTACCAATTTAGAATTACTACTAGAAAAATAATAATTTTTCTCTGAAAAGGATTAATTCCATTAATTGAATTATTTTGTTTCATAAAAAATATTAATGGATTTTCCTTCATGTTAAGTTGGAATCCTTTATTACTTTTATTAGAATACAATTTTAAAATCAGTTTGTTTCTTTTTAGCTGTAAAAGAAGCAAAGGAAATAAGCAAGTATTTGAAACCTCTAGAAAAATATGTTACAAAATTGGAATCTTGTGATTTCAAAGAAGTGCCCAAATACCTATGCCCTTTACTGCACATTGTCTGCCTTATTTGGGCTAACTGTAAATACTACTGCAGTTCTGCTAAGATCATCAATTTGCTACAATTGGTAGCAAATATGATTATTGACTTAGTAAGTATTATAAGAAGTACGATTTTTTAAATGTGATTTTGTATCAAGAATGGTTCCTCAGTGAGTCAGGAATAGTGTCAGGATTTTAAAACTTTGTGCTGCACTGCCTAAGAGTAGGCATGTATTTTCTAAGTTTTGTAGGTTTTACCTAGACTGTACTGCTATAGGGTAGCGCTAACTGATCACTTCGTAACTTTTAGGATGGAGATGGCAAAGTATATTGCAGTCGACAAAAATGATTCACTAAATTACTAATTATGAGTTCATTTTAATCAATTAAAACACAAACAAGTTTATCAACTGCAGAAATTTCATTATAAATATATGAAATTTTATAAATTTTATTTTAAACTAAAGGCCCGTTCAGTGCAATGTGCTGCATTTATAAGAGTACCTGGCGATCAAATTTTGCTTCATAGCAATTTACCAAGTTACTCTGAATGAAAATTAAATTGTAGTGAAAATCAGAATACACCATATTGGTATTTCATCAATCGATCCTCATCACTGATTCTCCAAGTCCCAATGTGATAGTGTTTAAATTTGGTGGTTGCCCCCTTAGGTGTTGATTTTAGTTTTGATTTGGTGGTTATGTGATAGTATTTTAATACTATAGACCTTGTTGACAAATTTGAAATATTCTTAAAAGAATATTTTAATTCGTTGCTGTGGTCCGAATCTTAGCAGTTAAATGTTATGTTCCCGATTTTGCACATTTTTACAATAAAAGAAACAGGCTTGGTTATGTCTCAAGTATAGAATAACCGATGATTTAATATTTTACAATGTTTATAAATATTAATTAGGATTTAATTTTAGGCAAACAAGAATTTAGACCCAAGTTCATTATTTCAAGGAGAAGTCCCAGAAAACATAGCTAAACTACAAGAAGTGATCACTATGGTCGAGGAGTTTAAGTATGTGAATCTTTCCAAATGTTTTAAAAATTACTGTGTGTATTAAGATTATTTCATTTGACAGTTAGTTTATTATTTCTTGCATTTGTTTAATATTAAAATATTTTCATAGTTTGAAATTAAATCAGAGAATGATATTTAGAAAAAAAAGATTTTTATCAAATTTGTGGATAAACTCTTGGCCAAGAGAAGCCTATAAATTATCATTCAGTAAAAATATTGTTCATGCTCACTTAAGAGAACTATGCTACAGATTTTTAAATATAATGTAAAGTAATAACGTTTAATGAAATGTTTATGGCTATATTTGACATAGTGTTGCACATATAAGTCAGTTAAACCGTTTACTTAACCAATTTTAACTTTAGCAGTCTAAAAATGTTGTCTTGAAATATTACTTAAAAAAATGTTTTAGTAACTAGGGGGCTAAGCATTTTTACAAACATTCTTTTGTTTTTATAAAAAATTGCATTTTAACAAATTAAATTTTTTATTAGTTTATTAGATTTATATAAATGATCATAATTGTTAGTATATAGTATGATTATAAATGATTTGGTAATTCAGTAATGGCTTCAATGCAAAATCACATGCACTGGAATTCATGATCTGTAATTTGATAGTCGAGTCACCTGCTTTTCTTTGTTTTGATTTATAACTCTATGAGACCAATGTTAGCATTTTTTAAAATTTCTGTTGAAGATTACAACAAAATAAGATTTTTTCTAGGATGAAGACCGGTGTAAATATTATTTTTATCTCAGAAATAAGTTGTTTGCAAAGTTTGAAGAAAATCATTAGAGCCGTTTTCTAGGTCTGTGTGCATACATACACACAAATATGCATTCTCATATTAGAGTGTAGTATAGATAATTTGTAATTTCTTAATTTACCACTTTTGCAGAGAAATGTTTGAACAAAGCAGGGAAAAAGTTGTAACTCTTTTCCCTGAAGGTGTGGAACCCGTCCCATGGCTGTTCAATTCAAGGGTTGTCTTCAAGAGACTCAATGCTTATCTTCAGAGGCTGAAGATTATAAATGTAAGCAACTAATGCAGGCTATTATAATTATGAATTATTCTGTAGGTCTAAAAAATGTTTATTTCTGAAGTTTAATTTCAAATTCCTCTTAGTTATGCTGGAAAAGCAAATGAAAAATTTAGGGAGGAAATTTGTCTATTACTGAAGAACTTAAACTGTGACACTCCTAAAGTGAACATTATATAAACCTGTAAATGGAAGTTTTCATATCCACAAAATCTCTTCTTTTGTGGGGAATTGTTAAATTGCTGTCAAGAATCAATAAAAAATTGAAAAAAAATAGGCTTACACTAAAGTACATTGAGAATGTGTCTATAGATTTGCTTATAATAATTCACTTAAATAAAAACAAAACATATATTTTTTGGCTACTCATCACTAATTTAAATAAAATAATTTTAATAAATTTATATTCAAATGATAACAAACTGAAAAGTGTAAATATTAGAGACCATCACAAAAAATAAATATCGTCAGGATTTGAAAACAAAACCACTCCTTAATTAAACTTAAATCACTGATATGACATAGGGTATCTAGCTGTAAATTATAAACCATGTTTTCATAGAGCACTAAATTAATATTTCATCTTCATAAAATTCTGTCAATGAATAATATGCTTTCTTTAAAAGGATTTTTTTTTTACTTCTTAAAAATTGTCTATCAAATGAGACATGTGGATTGTGTCTTTAAAACTTTGTTAATTAATTTTTAGCGAATTTCCTTTGGAATAAAGCTATTACTGTCGTTTTCTTAGGAGCTACACTTAATACAGTTTAGGGCCACCTCTGCGATTACAAAATTTTATATATCAATTTGTAGCTTTTTATGTGTGCTTTCTGGATACGTAGTAGTTTTTTATCGGAAACAGATTTAAAACTGCACAAATAACGATTTACTGTACTAAAAAATTTAACATAGGCTTATATGGGAAATCGAATTTTCAATTTTGAGTGTTTGTTTACACGATAACGAAAGCAAAAAGTTGGAAAAGTTGCATGGAAAGTTGGATTCTCTTGGATGAGTTCGTGAACCAGTAAGATCGGAAGTAACTTCAGTAGGGAAAGTTAGGGATTTTAACCCCCTAAAGTGGGTTTTTGCCATTTTTCACATAGATATTTTTATTTGATTAACTTTTTGTTTACACCATTAAGTTCGGCTCGAAAAAACAAACAATTTTATATATTGAATCATTGCTCTAAGTCCACTGGTTATCAAGATATTAGCGAATTTCCTTTGGAATAAAGCTATTACCGTCGTTTCATAGGAGCTACACTATATACAGTTTAGGGCCACCTCTGCGATTGCATAATTTTATATATCAATTTTTAGCTTTTAATGTATACTTTCTGAATACGGAGTGGTTTTTTTTTATCGGAAACATATTTAAAACTGCACAAATAACGATTTACTTAAAAATTTAACATGGGCTTGTATGGGAAATAGAATTTTTATTTTTGAGTGTTTGTTTACATGATAACTATTGCAAAACTTGTCTGATGATCATGAAATTTAGTACAGGCATATGAAGATTGTCATTGGAAATTCGTGTATTACGCAGGTTTGCTGTGACGGGGGTATTTAGTATTATAATCAGGAAATAATTCAAATGTTGATGTTTTAAATTTGGGATAGGGTACAAAATTCCTACGATTACCAAGTTATGGTTAAAATTAGGGATGGGCCGAATCCACTTTTTATCAATTCTGATTCTGATCACGATTCTTTCAATTTTCTTTCCCGATTCTCGATTCCGATTCCATCGATTCCTAACAGTAAACAAGTTAACAAAGTAGCTAAACATATGAATTGTAAAGTCTAAACAAATTATATTTATTTACAAAACAGAAATACATCCTCAGCACCATGTAAAAATACACATTCAGAACTGTCTTACACACAATTTGCCACAACCTGACATAGTTTAAAACAATTTTAAAACTATAATAGGCCTACATGGCATAAAAACTTTAAAAAATAAACGTGCAATTGGATTACAGAACAATGAGTAAGTTAACTCCATTTCATTTTAATATTGATATAAAACAAGCAAAATAAATTATTAGATCTATTTAGAAAAAAATATAATGTATTACCATTACTTTGCATACCGGTTACCTAGTGTTGAATAATCAATGTTACAGTATTCTTCTTTTATTTTATTTTATTTTATTTTTTTATTTATTTATTTTTTTTTGTTGGGACAGGAATTTTGAGTAAGGTAATTACATTTTGTTTTGATGATATTGTTTTAGTTTGAGTTTTCATAGCCAGTTTATATAATACTGACATGTCCATCTAATGCAAAATAAAAATGTATAATTTAATAAAAACAAATATGATAGGCCTCTACGTAAAAATAATAATTAAAACATGTAATCATACATAATAGAGTAAAATAATAGTTGCCTAATTAGCAGTAAAATAATTAGTATATGTAAATGATGTAATAAAGCGTGTTGTTTTTTTTCTTTATTTTAAGCACATTATAATATTAATTAACATATTTATGTAGTCGTACAACTTTGATTGGCTTTTCTATAAATTTTTTAGCATTAGACAATAAAAATAAGCCGTCGTTTGTTTTTCTTCGACAATTAGTTCAGGAGATACAGGAGTTTCCATACGAACATCGCTTGCGATCGAAATCGGCGCGGCTGCAACTACAATCATCGGAATCGACTTTAGGTGGTCGAATCTCCATTCCGATTCTGACCATAAGAATCGGCGGAATCGAAACCGACATTTGGAATTGACCCATCACTGGTTAAAATTGATGTACACTTGGAATACCTTTACAAAAAGCTAAAAATATATATAGACTAGAAAGTTTTAAAATATTAGAATCAATGAATAGAAGCTTACATTGTAAGCACTGAGGTAAAATTAAGGCCAGAACACCATCCTAAGCTTTTCACTAAGGTCTTTCAGGATGAACAAAGTTCACCCTGGCACTTCCTGAGGTCAAATATTGTAGCCTAATTAAGAATTATTTTCTCATACTTGAAGTTTGATTTGTAAATAAAAATTTGTAATTCATTTCAAATTATTGCTGAAGACAAATGTACACAAAATGAAATACATTACCAAACAAAATCAAAACAAAATGTGACATCTAGCAGTAGCCCCAAAAATTAAGCGTACTGTTATACTTTCACCAGATATCCGTAGTAACTAATGTTGACAGTAGAGTCCTGCTAATTCGAACTAATCGGCACCAGCCCCTGTTCTGTTTAGGCCTATCAAACTTTTGAGATAGTTGGAGCGTAAAAGATGCCTGGTTATCGACTCATTCACTCCCACTATTTGATTGGACATGTGATTGGCACTCAATGGCTATGGAGCTGCGGGAAGCGTTTGCTAGTGATGAGACCTTGTTAAATGACAGAAAATCATTGGAACATAGTACTTAAATTAGCCAACAATGATCGACCATTAGCCAATAATGACCATAGAAAAGCGGCCACATAGCGACAATCAAGATTTCCCAATTTTTGAGTCAAGAAAGAAAATTAGTATTGTTGTTGGACAAAATGTGTTTGGAATAGCGGGACTCTATTGTATCTTTAAAAAAACCATTCATTTTAAAAAAGTAAACAAATCTGCTTGTTGCAGGAATTTTTTGAAATAGCTCTGGAATATTCTAAACTGGAGAAGGTGGAAATTGGTGGGTTGAACGGTAAACACATAAGCACAAAAGTGATGGCCGTGTTTGACGAGTTCAACACGGCTTTCAACGTTTTCCGCAGCGTCTCGTACAACCCAGCCGAGCCGGAGGATCCGTTGTTCCTCGCTGACTACAAAACCTTCAAGGAGAAGGTGCTGGACCTCGACAGGCGAATGGCAGCACTGTCCAGTCAGGCGTTCAACGAGTGCCACAACTTTGAGTCCATCTTTAAGGTGAATTTTGGTCGAAACAAAAGTTTAATTAGCCTTAGTTTAAGTCCTAATTACAAACACAGGACTAAAATAACATTTTAATAAATCCTTTATGTCTGGTTTACAGTCTTTAGGAGTTGTAGGGGTGTGCGAGTACTCGAATAGTCGAATAGTTGGAGTCGAATACTAGCACAATTTGGCTCGGCTTGAGGTTATCACCTAGCAAAAGGATGTTCTAAAAATGTAAACCAAAAAAGGTGGAGTTTCGTTTCTAGTTCAGTGCTTGATTATCGCTCTAATCCCCTAGTAATTTTGTTTTGTATTACACTAAACGCATTCCAACTAAAGTTTGATGAAGTGATATAAGTTTTATTTGACAAAGTTATAAATTTATTAGCCTACCAGGAATTCACTAATTAATTAACCTAAATTTTAAAAACAATGGGTCTTCTAAAACTTTGGTTGACTTGTATTAGAATTTTTACATTTATTTTTGTCTAGTTAGTTTAGAAAAGGATATATTGTACTTGCTTTTATCTTGAATAAATTATACCGAGCAGTCCCGCCTCACCCATTGCAACCTTCCCCCCCTCACCATGCCCCTTTGCCCCAGGCTGTGACACTCCCCCCCCTCACCCTCCTTCCCATCCCAGTGCCGGGCTCCCACATTCCTAACAATAGAGATAGAGCCTTTTTTAGTGTTTTGTCCTCCTCAATGTTTAGTCAACTGGAAGAGCTGTTTACTCATTCCATTGAAGTTTGGTGGCTAAAAAATAATAAATTTATAATTTACCCGGAAATCCTCATATTCCTAATTAAAACTTGTTTATTTAATGTTATACTTTTTAAATTTTTGTAATGTCCAAAAATTGGCGTTTTGGGCAGATAAAACCTAGTATTTTTACCAAATAAATTATTTTTCCTTTTTTTTTTGCTGTTTGGGCTTGTCGGTTTAACTTGGCTCGAAAATCAAATATTTAATTACCAGCTTAGCTTGGCTCAGCTCGATTAGAAAAATCACTATTCGCACACCCCTAGTTAATTAAAAATGAAAACTTACAAAATCATTGAGGTCGATTTGTATTTAACTAAGATACCCTGATATTGACAGTTTTTGTTTAAACATATCAATGTCTTTAAACATTTTCCAGTTAAATTATACATTTTAAATTGTTTCAGATGATCAACATTTGGGACACCATGCTAAAACGACCCATCATTTTGGCAGAAATCACTCCAAAGTACAACATCATCATTGACATGCTCAATGAAGAGTTAGATACCGTAAAGGTCAGTCTCTTACTTGACAATAGTAGACAATGGACAAAAATTCTTAGTTCAAATATTCTTTGAGAATAGCATTATTTTGTATCGAAAAAAGTTCCTCCAGTGTGTTTAGTGCACCTTTACCATTTGCACAGTTCAGTTCAGGCAGCAGTCTTTTGTCAATGCTGTTATGCTTCATGTAACAATTACAAATTACTAACTGATGAAATATGTATATAGAAATAAGATAGAAATAATAAACATTGAAACATTGTGGAGTTTCCAAACGCATCGTATAAACTATAAAAACATATTTCATATTGTAAAAAACATTTTGAAGCATTTTTTTAGAGCGTTAATACACACAAACTAAAATGAATGGCAAAACAGCTGTGTTCTTTCTGTTTTTACTCAGTCTCTGTCACACACCATCACAGTCGGTCGGTCACTACTTCTGCTGGTTGACGTAGGCATCTAGTTGTGCGTCCAGTTTGGCTGCTGTGGGTGTCGGTCGGTTTCGCCCCCCTCTGGCTCCTCGGCCATGGCCACCACCGCGTCGGAAACCTTTAGCAGGCCCACCATGAGCGCTGTAGGCATCAGGGGCGGTGCCACCATAATCCTGTTGTCCGGCACCCCAGCTGGTGACAGGCGGAGGTTGGGAGTAGTTGCTAGTAGTACCCTGATTGTAGCCACCCTGGCCATACGCAGCGGCCGGGGCGGCTGCACCTCCGGCCCCTGCAGCCGCGTAGGCTCCTCCATAGCCACCATATCCACCTCCAGCAATTAGTGTTGTAATTAGTGTAAGTTTCTCCACCGCCTCTGCCCATGCCTCTGCTGCTGCCTCGGCCGTCGCCGCCGCGGACAAATCCTCCCCCGAGAGACGTTCGGTTCAGTACTGCTCCAACATCAGAGGTGGTGAGCTCTATGTGCATCAGTCGTCCATCAAGAGGAGCACTGTTGTAATGTTTCATTGCTTTGACAGCATCAGACCGCCGTTCAAAGACAATATTTGCAGAGCCCAATGAGCGACCGGATTCGTCATAATTAACATTTGCACTCTTCAATGGGCCAAACTCTGTAAACAGCTCCTGAATATCTGAGTTGGACAATCCATTGTCAAGGTTAGAAACAACAAGTTTAGTTGGACCTCCAGAAAAACAACGACTGTCGATATCTCCAGGAGACCTAGAAAACTGAGTTCTGCCAGCTCCGAATCCTGACCCTCTTCGAAATGTAGGCCTAGTTCTAATTTTACCTACACCTCCTGATTCACTCGTTCTAATGCCTCCTCTACGAAAAACTCCTCTACCTCTTCTGAATTCTTGACTGCTTTTGATATCATCCAACTTATGGGAGCGGCAGCTCAGTGGTAGAGCTCTGGCCTCACAAGCCAGCGTTCCCCGGTTTGATCGCGGGCGACGACATTACATGTACAAACATGAGCGGTCATTTCTGGCTAGCCTATGTGACTTAATGCCGTGACCGTACCTTGCTGTCTTTAGATCACCGCACAGGCCTATTGGCCCATGGTGACAGGCAGTGGAGGTTTAAAAAAAAAAAATTAAAAAAAATAGTTGAAAGGAGTTTGGATGATATCATCAAAAGCAGTCAAGAATTCAGAAGAGGTAGAGGAGTTTTTCGTAGAGGAGGCATTAGAACGAGTGAATCAGGAGGTGTAGGTAAAATTAGAACTAGGCCTACATTTCGAAGAGGGTCAGGATTCGGAGCTGGCAGAACTCAGTTTTCCAGGTCTCCTGGAGATATCGACAGTCGTTGTTTTTCTGGAGGTCCAACTAAACTTGTTGTTTCTAACCTTGACAATGGATTGTCCAACTCAGATATTCAGGAGCTGTTTACAGAGTTTGGCCCATTGAAGAGTGCAAATGTTAATTATGACGAATCCGGTCGCTCATTGGGCTCTGCAAATATTGTCTTTGAACGGCGGTCTGATGCTGTCAAAGCA